>CATIWR010020900.1:0-45069 GCA_949677035.1 Omphalea diandra | reverse complement strand
ATATATTCATTAAACAATATATAAATATTTTACTTAATGCGGGAGAATTAGAGTTTATAAAAATACTATAATTAAATATTTTTATGAATGAAAAATACATAAATGACATACTCACCCAGTTCGACTTTCCTTTCATTTTTTTTTTTTTCATTAAAGACAGAAAAATTATTGTACACCCTCAATGAAATATATTACATCTATTAGATCCACAAATATATGTAAAGGACTCTAACAAAACTTATATATCAAAGAAATACATCATAAGATAAAGGCTTAAGTAAATATACCAAAGAAAACATAAAACTTATGTAAACCATTGCTGATAAATAGTGAATTAAAATTTTTTAAAAATAACGAATGTCAAAACTTAAACTCTTAACTTTTTATATTATAAAGAAAATACTCAAGTATTGATTAAGTGGACTACAAAAAAAAAAATCTAGTTTGTTGCTTAACTTGTTAATATCAATCCTAAATTAAATATAAAATATAAATCTCAACTTTTAAAATACTTTTAACATAGATCCTAACTTTTTAAATAGTTTAATTTAAAGAATTTCATCAAACTTTAATTAATTTTAACAAAATAAAATGCACGTGTCAAAGGTTGATTAGTTATAAATTTGTGAAAAAATGAGATGATGATAAGAAAAACAAATAATATATATAAATTTAAAAATCAAATATATGATAATCTTTTTCCTATTTCATTATATTTTAACATATTTATTAAAGGTTTGTGATTGATTTAGATCTTGTGATCAAATTTTATGTTGATCAAAGATTAAATTTGTCAGTTCACCTAGAATTGGTGAAGCATACACAGAATTGTCTATATATATATATACACACACACACACTCAAAGGCATAAATAATATAAATTAGCTTTTAATCATGTTAGTAAATAAAATATTTGATTAATATTCAATCTATAATCATAAATTTAAAAATAAAAAATGAAAGTTTAAATTTTAATTTTTAAAATTGTATATGCATAGTAGATTCCTACAAGTTTACTCATAAGTTTACTGATTTTGCTATATTAACTCGTCTATTATACTTTTATATAAAAATAAATTTATAGACAGGTTAATACATTTGCTTGAATAAAGAATATAAACTTTTAACTAATTTATTTGAACAAAAAAAATATAAACTCATACAAGTCGACTCGTGAATTTAATAATTATAATATTGATGAAATTTCAGTACAATGAAAAGAGTCGAGTCAAATTTTAATATTGAATATGTGAAAAGAGGTCTTTTCTTTAAAAAAAAAATTGATTAATGTGATTTTGGAGTTTTAATTTTACAATAAAGTATAATTGATTGTATTCAAGTGAGATATGAGATTTTCTGTAGTGATGGGCATATAGAAGGATCATGCATCTTTATTTTTATTATATTATATTTTAATTTTGGTGACTTTAATTTTATTAATTTATTATTTTTGAAATTGCAATCATTCAATTATTGATAGTGTTTTAGTTAAAAATCCTTGGCATGTGCATTTTTAATTAAAATTAAAAATATTTGGATTAAAAGTGAATTGAGTTATTGATATTTATATTTAAATTGTTTGAAAGGTTGGAGACTACTTTGTCATGATTTTTAGTTTAGGGTTTATGAGTGCACATACATGGCGACAAAATGCATTGTTGCCTTTTTTTTTTTTTGCCCTGAAGTAATGCTAAGAACCTTATGATTATTGTATTAAATATGAGCAATGGAAGCCTAAGGGTTCAAGGGGCAATACATTGATAAAGCTTTAGAGAAAAACATAAAATCATTATCCAATGTTATTGAGACTAATCAGATATTGGTTAAAATTCTATGCAAAATACTTAATTTCTTCATCATCCCTTCAAAGTCAAGTTCAAAAGCAAGGTATGCTTCAAAGGAGATGTTAGACACTCCAAGATGTCTACACATTGATATAGACTTTATTCAATCATTTTTTTATTTTTATAGGTTATCCTTATTAATTATGTTTTAATTTTATTATTATTTTCACATGTACCATAGTTTATATATCATCCAGCCATATATAAATAAAAATATAGGAAAATAAAATAACTAGCTAGTTTATAGGTCATTTAGGGGAAGGAAAAATTATAAGTACATAGACAAAAAATAGGAATGAGGAAGCAAGATGAAGTATATCCTACAAAATAAGGGTTAGCATTATAAGTTAAAAAACACGAGACATCCTTCAAATAAGGATTAGTACCATATCATAACAACAACACTAATAATAATGAATAGATAGAAAACAACATAAGCACATAAAAGTAAGACAATTAAATAGAATATTAAAACCTAAAAGCAATTATTTTATGACATTTGATGAATATTAAAATATCAAATGCTTAAGGCATGATAGAAGCAAGGATTGAAAATAGGTATATAACTTACAACATACACATATGCTCTAAGACAAAGACTTGTTAACATAGCATTATACACTTACGCAAAAAGCAATGAGGTTAACTCTAAGAATGCCTGATATTATTAACACAGAAAATGACATGTGAAAATTCATTTACTCTTTAAAATCATATAAAGTGTAAATAGGTAGAATGAATATCTAACTATGATAGAACCATATAGAGGAAAACCTAGACCGAATAATGAAAGCACACAAACAATGATATCACTAGATAAGAGATGAATATTACTTATGAACAAATGCAGAACATGCACTAGATAATGTATGCATATTGAATAGAATTAATGAACTACACATATTATATATAACATGATAAGTAAAGGAAAGGGATCAAATTCAACACTATCAAAACATAAAACATAAGCATATATTAAGTTAGTTGAACTCTCAAACATTGGGAAAACATGACATATAACTAACATATATATACACTAGGATAAAATAACTTCAGTATACAATCACAATGAGTTGAGTGAGATATTTGTCATAATGCCATATAAAGGTCAATGAGATAATTCAACTAATGGGGCTTACTTGTATGGTTTCTATCATTCTAAGGTATCATAAGATATAAACTCTTGTTAATCTACCTAAACAAAGAAGATTTAACACATTGCAAGACAAATAATGAAACTAATGAAAAAAAATAGCAATATATATGAATTAAAAGGAAAGAGTATATGTCACGACCTTGGAATGCATATGAAGAAAAATTATAGGGTATGCAACACAAAAAAGGGACAAAACAAACTCCCTTATTTAGGATGCATACAAAGGAAAGAAAAAGTATGCATCTCTCTCAGAGATGCATATGAATGTAAAGTTAGGGACACAAAGACAAAAATGCATATATTCTCTCATAAGATGCATATATGTAAAAAGCTATATGCCCCTTTTAGGGGCGTATATGAGAAAATAGTAAGGGCATATATACTTACATACACACACACACACATGTGTGTGTGTGTGTGTGTGTGTGTATGTGATAACTAATAATTAGACTACCTATTAGTTAGTTATAAATTAGAAGTAAACATTAACAAAATTTTTCAATATAATAACTAATATATAATTTATTAATTATTGTTTGTGAAAATACTTATTTATTTTGATCTTTGAATAATTAATGTGAAAATTTTAAACTTAAAAGTGCCTACTACTAATAGTTAGTATTTATAATAACTAATAATTAGATTATTTATTAGTTACTAGTAGTAAATATGAATAATATTTTTCAATTTAATAACTAATATGCAAATCATTAGTTATTTTTGTTTATTTATTTTGATTCTCCAATGACTAAAAGTGAAAATTTTGTTTTTATTTATTTATTTTGTTTTGGTTTTTAAAGATTTACTATGAGAATTTTAATTTAATGGTATGGAAAATTAGATATTAAAATTAAAAGAACAAAATACTCGAATTGGTATTGAATCAAATTAAATTACCTTAAAAGAGTAAAATGATCAAATAAAATCATTTCAAATTTAACATAAAGTTGAATCATATTGAATTGAAAATTCGAAATAATATTGATTTTCAAATTTTAAAAATTCTAAAATTTCAGTTTGATGATAAAAAAAATTATTGATTTTCAACTCAAACCAAATTGTACTAATCCCTAATCACTAATTAATAGGAAAGGGTAAAAGATACTTGCTTTTCAAGTTGACTACCAATTTACTCATTCATCTTTCACGGTACCTAATTTTCATTAAACACAAAAAAATAAGGGTAATCAGGTCCGGTTTTGGACCGATTATTTACAAATATCAAAAACTGGCAATGAATAATTTTAAACATCAGTACGTTTGGTTTAGATAATTTTAGATTTCGGTTTAGTTTAATTTGGGTTTCAATTTTATATTTTATGAAATTATTCATTTACTCATATTTATTATATAATCATAAACTATCAATATATTGAATTGATTGATAAATAATTTTCATAATTAACTATTAAAAATTATATTAACTAATATTTAATAATTTTTATTTTTTGAGATATTTGTTTTAAGGACATATAACATATATATAGTGTGTATATCTTATATTATTTAAAAATATTTTAAATATATATATATATATAATATTTGAATATAAATAACTTATATATAAGATATGTAATTTTTGTATATAATAATAATAATAAGTTTGAAATATAACTATATTATCTTATATTTTATGTGTATAACACATGTTTTAGTTATTTGGTTCGATACGGTTCAAATATTTTTTATTTAAATATTTTCTTTTTTAATTATTTTTCAATCCAATTTTATATATTCAAAATATATGCTCACCTCTACTAAAAAATGTGAGTGACAACTAGTCAAAGTAAAAGTAATTGAAGTAGATGCTACGAATATAGAAATAACTCGAAAAGAATTCAAGTCAAATAATAATTCAACTTTACACCCTGTTACCATTATACTGACCAAGGAAGGAAAATTAGGTGGAATAAATTTGCTTGAATTAATTTTTATCATGGCTTTGTTACCATGATAACTCTGATAAATAAGATTTGTGTATATTTCATTGCACATTAATCAATGAGTTATAGTCTTATTGTGTTGGGTAATTATTTGGGCTTGTTAGCCCCACCGACCTTCTCCTTTACAAGCTTTCTTCCTCTTCTCTTATGTGCATAAATTCGCACGAGCTCTGCAAAACCCCATGTGCAAGAATGAGTTGTAATCGGTTTTTGGCCCCATTGGGAAACAAGTGCTTCTTTGGTTGGAAATACGAGAGGTCTTTTATGGTATAATATAATTAATGGATTTTATACTCTGACCACAATTAAATCATTGGATACCAAACATGGTTTAAGTTATATTATTGTTGGGGTAGAATAGAGGGCAACTCTATAATATTACTGTAGAGTTTCTGAATTATTATGCTATATAATGTAGGTTGCTAGAGTTGCAAATAAATCTTTACTTGACTGAAGAAAATCTTAAGAATTTTTTAATAAGTGATGATTTATATAAATTTGAAAGTAAATTGATTTAATTTTCTTTGAAATTTGTTCAGAACAAACCATATATTATTAAATAACAGATTTTTTGTGAGCAGGAATTTGTTAAATTTTATAATTTCATCAATAAATTAAATCTTAGAAAAAAAAATTGGCATCACTATTGAGAATTTCATGATGATTTTTTAACAATGTTGTTAGTCTAAAAATTGACTTTGTTTCAAATTCAATTTTAGTGTGAAATGTAGAGAATAAAAAGATAAAAATTTGGGATTTCTTATATTGGGAAAATAGTTAACATTGAACCAAATCTATTTCTTATGATTTGAACAATTTGACTATTCTAACTATTCTAAATAGTTTGATTATATATATATATATATATATATATATATATATATATATATATATATATATATATATATATATATCACATTCAAATTTGAATACATCATTTAAATCAAATTAATCTACTTATGTATTTTTATCCTTTGTTTTGGAATACAAAAAGGAGAGAAAAAAGAGAGAGAGTGAAAATAATAGAAAATGATAATTTTTTTGGTGTAGAACAGTGAAAAGAAAAAGAGAAAAATAAGTGATTTTCATCACTCTAGATCCACAAATTTGTTTCTATTTATTTTTTAGAGAAAATGAGAAGAAGAGCTAACTATTACCTTTTTATGCTTTCAAATAATAACATAAAAAGTGAAATTCATTTAAATTAAAAGGTGAAATATAAATTTAACATTGGAAGATTTTTAATTATTTTTTAACTAAAAAAATAAAACTTCTTATTATTTTATCTTATTTTAACTAAAAAAAACTTCTTGTTATTTTATCTTACTCAAATTTCTCCTTTACTAAATAACATAAAAAGATTATACATTTTATTTCCTTTGATTTCTTTACTCTTATATTTTCGTTGTTCATTTTCTTTCTCTCTTTCTTTTTCTCCAAACAAATGATTACTTGTTTCAACTAGATTTGAAACTTGAAATTAAGACTAAAAACAAATTCTTTCGCACATAATTAAAAAAAAAAAAGAAGCAAAACCCAATATTATGTTGTGGAATGAGAAGTATTGTATGGAAATAATAAATGTATTTAAAATTAGATGAGAGATTGAACTGATTGATTAGTCAGCTTTTGATTTGATTAATTTAATTAAATTGATTGGTTTGATTTAATAAAATATCTTATTTTTTTAAAAAAATATATAAATAATAGTTAAAAATATTAAAAAACTGAAAATATATATAATATGATAAACTAATAAAAATTATTTTAAAAAACTCAAAATTTTTGTAAGATAATATATTTTTAAAAAAATTAATTTTTTCACTAAATGATGTAAATTTGAATTAAATTTATTTGATTTGATTTCAACTTTTCAATTTTAATTAATTTTAACTAATTTTTTAATTGGTCAATTTTTAACATTGAACCGAATTAATAATTCTTAACTTTATTAATCCGATTAACTGGTCGGATCAGCTCTAAAAATACTGGAAATAATGAGAAGTTCCATAGAGCACGTGATTAAGGTATGTAATCAGTAAACACAGAAAACAAAACAATGTATAATTAGTTTTGACTTTTTCTAATTTCTCATTTGTTTCTTTTCCTTTTTATGTGTGTTGACAATTCCATTCTTCAGTCCTACCCTTTAGGCTTGTCCTACCCTCGGCACGTGCCCTTCTATAGAGACCTATAATCTACAGCACCTACCCTTATTCCACTTTCGATTTTTGGCAACTTTTCCATTTGGCCCCATCGTTCATTGATTATTTGCATAATTCCATTAACAATTAAACACACTTTTCTAATTCCACCATTTACCCATCTAAATGTGCTTTGTTCTTTTTAAGACAATTATAGTGTAGAATGACATTCTTCTTGTTCTTCTATAATTAACATAAGATCGACCTTCTTTTCTTATTAAAGTTAAATCATATCCCAAATTAATTTTTACTACAGTACACATCACTCAAGCAATATCATGAACGCCTGGATAAACACTCGACCACTAAACTACTAAGCTCACTGGTTGTTTCGAAACAAATGGTTGCAATTTGGGAAACAAGTCCTACGGAAAGAGAAAGATGGGGGGCATTAAGAAAGATGGTCCCAAGATGCAGGTGAAGTAAAATCTCTGAAGGTGTCAACTTCACTTAACAGTAATGGGCTGTACAGCATTTGTGGTTGTAGGAGTACAGTAGGTAGATGAAGTAAACTAGTTTAGCTGTAGTAGTAGTACAGTGAATATTGTGGCAATGAGGTTCTTTTTTACGTGGGCTTCGATCTGTTACTCCTCCAACCCATAGCCCACTCACATTCACTTTTACCAAAGTCAAGCCCATAGGTTAAATGCTTAATATTTGTTTAATAGTATTTTACATACATATATATAATAGTATTTTACATATATATATAATTTTTTCATCATATGCCAAATAATTGTTTCATTAATTTTTTAAAATTATCATATTATCTTTAAAATTTTAATATAATGAAATTCAATTTAAAATAAAATAATAATTTTAATATGATATGGGTTTTATATTAAAAATTAATTTTTCAAGAAAACAAATTAAAATATATTATTTTGATATGGGTTTTATATTAAAAATTAAATTTCAAGTAAAAAAATCAAAATATATTATTGTATAATCAATCAATAAATAAAATTTTAATATGATATAAGTTTCATAATAAAATTATAATGTAAGATTTTTAAAATTATAATACCCGTAACATGGAGACTGAGGACTATTTTCTTTTCAAGACATGAGCAATAATTATGTATTCTTATTAATTTATAATTTGATAATTGAGTGTGTGTGTATATATATATATATATATATATTAAGTGTATAATTATATTTATTTCTTTATTTATATGAAAAATTTAAGAAAAGCACTATAAAGATTTGAAATTGTGATTTTTATATTGTAAAGTAGTTCTCAATTATTCAACTATTAATTTAATAATTATAAAAATCTGATAAATATATTTCTACTAACTTTTTTTTATGTATTTAATGTCATGCAATTATTTTATAAAAAGTAAAGAAAAATATGACTTGATTATCAATTCAATGAATTACTGTTTTATTTACCGCTAAGTGTCAAGAGCATCACAAGTTAAAATAGTAAAATCACAAATGAGTGAAAATAACTCAAAATTGTAGCTAATTTCACTTTATTTATTAAGCTAGTTAAATCAAACATTAATTCATTTAGTAATAAATTCATATTTTTTATAATAAAACAAATATAAGGATAGAAAAATAAAAACAAAAATCACATAATATCATGATTTATTATTTAATGAATATTTATTTTAAAAATTAAGCTCCGTTTGTTTTATAATAAATAACTTTTAAGAAAAATATTTTCTGATTAATATATTTTCTAGTATTTGGAAGGTACTACAAAAATATTAATTTTTTTTTAATTTATAAGATTATAATAAATTTAAATAATAGATATTTACCTTTATACTATTTATTATTTAATATAAAAAATATAAAAATAAAAATTTGTATAGATCTTATATATTTGATCGATCACCATCGATCGACAACGATCGATAATAAATGCTAACAGTTGATGATGACTATTAATAATAAATACATATATTTATATAATTTATTTTTTATTTAAATGAATTAGCAAAATTTTGAAATGATTTTTTAATTTTAAAATGATTTTTTTTTTTGCAAAAATGACTTAATTTTTATTTTATCAGAAAAATATTTTTTATTAATCAAAATTTTAAATATATCAAATAAAAGAAATTAAAAACAGAAAAGTCCAAAACAGAAAACACAGTACTCTTTTTCCACACTCGTCTCCTATTTCTCACAATAACCAAACGCGCACACATTTACACAGAAAATACATTTCCAGTCTCTCTCTCTAAATGTTCCAAAGCATCAGCAGCACATAGGGCTTCGTTCCCTCCTCATTCTCTCCTATCATCGGATCTGTCTCTCTTTCCGATCTCCTCACAGAGCACACGTAACGAAACACACCCTTACCAAAAAATAACAAACACGAATAAATATTTCCCTCTCGCCCCGGGCATTTCCATTGCATTTGATTTCCTTCCTTTTCGCCAGTGGAAATGAAATGGAAATGAAATGCCCTTACTACACCCACTTCTCCATACAATGATAACCACCGCCCAGACATGAGCAGAAACAGCAATATTATCAAACACAAAGACGGCACCGTAGAGAAGCACAACGACGACGAACAACAGGACGAAGAAGGAGAAGAAGAAGAAGAGGAGCATTTCTACGAATCCCTCGATCGCATTGCTTCTTCCTCTTGTTCCAACTCCAACTCCAACTCCGACTCCGATCCTGAACTCAACCTGACCCGCTCCAACTCCCCTCCTAGCGACAATTCCAACTATGATGTTTGGATCTCCGAGCCAGCTCCCGTATCCGAGCGTCGACAGCGTTTGCTCCACCAGATGGGCCTCACCCGGGATGGGGATTTCAACATTAACCGCTCCGTTTCGTCGGATTATTTGAGTTGTTCTTCTTCCTGTTCTGCTGTTGGCATCGTCCCGTCCAAATCAGACGGTGCCTGTTCAATGGTGGATCAGGATGATGATGATGACAAGTGTAATGATGATTTTTGTTCGTCTTCTTCTTCTTGTTTGTTATCTGTTCATTCTCCTCGGGTAATTCTTTCAAATGATTTAATAAATGTAAATAATAAATGTAACTCCATTTCTCAGAATAACAACAACAACAATAGTAGTAATGTTGGTGTTGTTATTGGTGGTAGTAAAAGAGCTACCGATGTTTCGTCACCTAACGCTACTGCTGCTGCTGCTCTTTCGCTTAATAAGCCTCCTTCAGGTAAATATGGTAGGAAAATGGATGTTTGTCGATCTGATTCCACCAATTTCAATGGTACTTTGAATGGCAACTTTTCCAGCGCAAGGGAGCTTGTGGAAGAATTGGATTGTAATGAGATTGATACTAGGGCAGCGGGCATGGGGGTTCAGGTGGAGGAGGCGACCCAGGTGTGTACTATTAAGAATCTTGATAATGGGAAAGAGTTTGTGGTTAATGAGATAAGAGAAGATGGGATGTGGAACAAGTTGAAGGAAGTGGGGACTGGGAGGCAGTTGACTATGGAGGAGTTTGAAATGAGCGTGGGGCATTCCCCTATCGTGCAGGAATTGATGAGGAGACAAAATTTTGAGGATAGTACCGGAGAAAATCTTGATTCCAATGCCAATGGAAGGGGTGAAGCTGGGCTCTCCAAGTTGAAAAAGAAGGGTAGTTGGCTTAGGAGTATTAGGAGTGTTGCGAGCAGTGTCAAAGGGAATAAAGAGAGAAAAAGTAGTGATGAGAGGGATACTGGGTCTGACAAGGGAGGCCGGAGATCAAGTTCAGCTACAGATGACAGTCAGGATGTCTCATTTCATGGCCCTGAGAGGGTGAAGGTAAGACAATATGGGAAGTCATTCAAAGAGTTGAGTGCTCTTTACAGGAGTCAGGAGATACAGGCGCATAATGGGTCTATATGGAGCATTAAGTTTAGTTTAGATGGGAGGTATCTAGCAAGTGCAGGAGAGGATTGTGTGATTCATGTCTGGCAGGTTATTGAGTTGGAAAGGAAAGGAGAGTTGCTTAATGATAAACCAGAGGATGGGAGTTTTAACTTCTTGTTGACAGCAAATGGGTCACCTGAGCCTTCTTTATTGTCACCAGCAGCAGATGGTCATCATGAGAAGAAGAGGAGAGGGAGATCTTCTATAAGTAGAAAATCTTTGAGCTTGGACCACATTGTTGTGCCAGAGACTGTATTTGCACTTACGGATAAACCCTTCTGTTCATTCCAAGGACATCTAAATGATGTGCTTGACCTTTCATGGTCCAAGTCTCAGGTTAGTTTTTTCCTCAGAGCATATGTTAATGATGGATGCTTTGATTCCCCACTCCTTTATTTACCGCTATTTACTTTGTTAACTTTTCTTGAACATTCAGGTGAAATACATTGTTGTTATGTTGATTCAACTATTTATATTCAGATTTTTGTCATGTGGTTGGCTGACTTGTTTTCTGGACTACATTGATCCGTTTAAACAAACTTCCTTTTTCATATATGGCGGCTTAGAGGAAGTATCTCTTTCAGTTGAGGGAATTTAAGATCAATAGTTTGAACTGCTATTAAGGCATTAAATGCTGTTTTTTTCTTGTCTGTGTGTCCTATTAAGAATCAAAGGCCAAATAAAAGCCTTAGGGAGTTTAAGGTCAATAATTTGAGGTATGCAAAACAACATGGACCTTGGAAGATGTCTAACAGTCTTACGTTAAAAAAAAAAAAAAAATCTAATAAACTAGCAGTAAGAGAGGGCTTGGGTTGAGTTTCCATGAAAGACTATTTTCTTGCTTTTGCTAAATATGTTGCCTATGCAATAATTTTCTTGTTTGTAGACCTCACTAGGAACAAACAGATTATTGTTGGGAGTGCGCAGCATGTGTATGAAAAGGAAACGTGAATTTTCTACATGTTAGAAATTTGAAGAGAAAATACTCTTCCTGGCTTTTGTGGATGTGATAATCTTAAGTTGCTGGGAAGGGACATTTTGACTCATAGAAAACTGTGAAAATAGGTTCAGTTGGTAGGTAATGGGATATATTCACGCATATCTCTTAAAGTCGTCAACATCTGTTAATGGGAACTTTTCCTATCTGTCCCTTGCTATAGCTCCAAATAAAGGATAAAAAGAATTGATATTATGATTTGATTCCAGCATGTGTGATTAAATTAATTGATATTTTTCCATTCGAGTACTTAAATTTGAATGGATGACAGCTGAATGGAAAGGCTTAGGAATATAAAAGAAGAAACCAATCCTATAATGAAGTTTAATATTACTTACAAACTTAAGATATTATGTAATATTTGAGGAGAACTTTTATTTTCAAAGTTAGAAAGGAGTGGCTTATGGCTCATTCAAGTTGTCAAGTTCCAACAATTGCAAATATGTTTAGGGGAAAAGAATATCAGATTGTTTTGGAGGCCAGCATTAGAATTGAGAATACTGTTATGCGTTCTTTAATTACAGATTTGGTCAATTACTTATTTTTTCAGTTCAATTTTTTTTGGATTAGTTGTTATAGTGAATCTGCTATAGCAATCTTCTATTATTTTTTTTTTATACTGCCAAATTTATTCTCTGTAAAACTGAGCCTGAAAACCAGCAATCTCTGCCCTGTTCTAGATCTTCACTGTTTGTTGTTGTCATGTTTGTTATCTTCAGGCTCACTCTTTACTTAATTTATCACTAAAGCAGTTTAAGAGTTTCCTATACCTTACATTATAAATAGTCATTTTTTTAATTCTGACAATTTCTTTGTGTGATTTGGAGATGATCAGAAATTTGAGAATTTAAATCTCACCAGACGGTGCTAATACTCTGAATAATTAAGCAAGATTTTTTTGATATCCATTCCTTTTCAATTTGTGTTGCTGAATCTTGGAACAAAGATATGTTCATGAATTTAGGAACCTCTTTTCTTCAAGAATAAAAAAATTAACATGGTAGAATAGTGTTGCAGAATAGCCTAATAATATTGGTCTTTTGTTTTCCACAGCACCTGCTTTCTTCTTCAATGGACAAAACAGTGCGCCTATGGCACTTGTCTAGTAAGACCTGCTTGAAGATCTTCTCACACAGTGATTATGGTAAGTACTTTTTGTCCATGCCTTTCGATGTTTTGTCTCCCTCTGCCTCGCCCTCCCTTCTCTCTTATGTTTAGCTTTTAATTTTGTTATTGTTAATAAAATGTTGCTGATATTATGTGCCCATTTTCCTAAAAGGTGGCCCCTCTTTTATTCAAGCAATAATGAACTTAAGGTTTATCTATTGATTGCTTTGTGATTTGTGAATGCTTTTACTGGTTAGGTTGATTAAATTGTGAATAGGTTGAACATCTACGTGTAACCCTTTTTCAACCTTACTTTCTTTAGTGTGGATCGTCCTCTATGGATGCATTTCCCCCCCCCCCCCCCTCTTTTCTCCCTGCAACTCCCAAAAGTCCCTTTTTCTTCTTGGCTATTTTTTCCTTGCATTGACTGTTTAGGTTTTGCTAATTACACTGTTTGGATTTGCACAGTAACTTGCATCCAGTTTAACCCTGTTGATGATAGATACTTCATTAGTGGGTCCCTAGATGCGAAGGTTCGCATATGGAGCATTCCTGATCGTCAAGTTGTTGATTGGAATGATCTGCATGAGATGGTCACTGCTGCTTGCTATACTCCAGATGGCCAGGTTGGTTGTTATCAATCATATGTTTATGTTATGTCTGCATTATGCTGATGATTTTGTTTGTAGCTCAATGAATGTTTGTGCTTTTGAAGGGTGCACTTGTTGGCTCATATAAGGGAAGCTGCCGTTTATACAGCACAACTGGTACAAGTTTATAAACCGTTTCTCTCTCTTTCCCTCTCTGTAACTAAATTTGTTGTGCCACTAACTGTTTTTTCTTCTTCCCTGTTTGTTTTTCCTTTCAGAGAATAAGTTGCAACAAGAATGTCAAATTAATCTGCAGAATAAGAAGAAAAAAGCTCATCTCAAAAAAATCACTGGATTCCAGGTAGACTGACGATCTGTTTCAGCTCATAAGCACGTATACTTAACTTCAAAAATAAAAATTGTGATCGCTTTTCTTGCTTATCTGGTCTTTCTTTTCATTGCGTTGAGTGTAACCTATGATATATCTGAGCCACTACTTTGAATGATCCTTTCTGATCTCTAATCAGTTTATGAAACAGTTTGCTCGGGGAAGTTCATCAGAAGTGCTCATCACGTCAGCTGATTCTCGAATTCGAGTTATTGATAGTGTTGATCTGGTTCACAAGTTCAAAGGTAGCTATGCAAACTTTTTATTTCTTCTCATTTCTTGTTGTTTGAAACTAAATCATGCGTGAAGGTTTTACTTGGAAAAATGATTTGGTTGATTAAGTTGGTAATTCCTGATTACAAAGCTGCAAAAACCAGCATTTATTACCACTTCTAGTATGAACATATGCATGAACATTAGGCATCTGTAGTCTCAATATTTCTCCAGACATAGATTTGGAATGAAACTGTTGAGATATGTGTGCTAAATTAAGTTTTCCTAGATTGTAGGTATATTCTATTATTTTGATTCACCACTATACCAGTGAGACTTTAGGGAACTATTGAAACTTCTTTAAATTCCTTTGAGATGAATAATGTCAAAGTACCCTGAAGTGTATTATACTGAGGCAGGCACCTGATGTTCATGAACCTTGGTGAAGCATGTGCTTGACCACAAAAGCCTATTTATTTTGTGT
Source organism: Omphalea diandra (assembly GCA_949677035.1). Lineage (NCBI taxonomy): Eukaryota > Viridiplantae > Streptophyta > Magnoliopsida > Malpighiales > Euphorbiaceae > Omphalea > Omphalea diandra. The sequence continues at coordinate 30,285 of CATIWR010020900.1, read as the reverse complement.
TGTGCTGTGACATTCAGTTGATTCAGACAGCATACAGTGATTGAGAAAAATTGTGGGGCCTACTTTTTAGTTGGATAGGTGTTTCCAGTGGAAGACACATCTTGCTTTCCAGTCCGTTAGATATAATTTAACTGTCTAGTTATTATTATTTTTTTCACATAACTATCTCAATATTGAATTTTATTATACATTTTACAAATCCTCATTCCCCCCTTGTATTTTGTTCTGTTTATATAGTTAATGATAGTAAGTATGGTGCTTCTATATTTCTCAAATATGTTCCTATATCAATACACAATATACTCTTCAATTTTCCATATTTATTTTTAAGGTTTCTTTACCAAAAGGAAAAAGAATTTTATATGCTTCCACCTTAGACGATGATGGGTGAAACAAAGTTCCTGCCATCAGTTTCATTTTTTTTTTTCTGGCTGCTTATCCTGTGGCAAGTAAGACAAAAGGGACACAAGAGTCAACTTGTCTACGCTGTTAAAATAACTCTAATTCTACCTTTAAGACAAAGAGGCTTATTATAAAAAATCATAAGTCAAGATTGTACGCAAGATCCCCATCAACCATGTTCTACTCTTGGTAATGGACATGTTCCAGGTTACATTACTCAGGATTTTGATAGCAATTTAGATGTAGGGTTTAATCTGGCTCTTAGACGGAGAAATTTTTGTGAGAGTAGTGCTGTGGATAATGGTCGTCTTTTGATAACATGCTTAATTTCAGCTAGAGTTTTCCAGTTTGTCGTGAATGATATATTTGCTATTTTGATTGACTTTCTTTTATCTATTTGCTTCCTTGATGGACACAGGCTATTAAGTTCACAGCCTACTAACTTGGTTCCCATATATTTGTGAAAGATGATTGGTTCAATCAGAACATAACTTGAATATATTAGAAATTTTTTCTTTTCAAGAAGTCCTAAATGGAAACTCTGGAATTACATACCCTCTATGCTGTTTTCCATAGTACAATTTCTTAAAGTGCAACTCCATGTATCTTTGGATTTATATTTCATTTTCTGTCTAGAAGTGAAAACTGCATTATTTGAAGCACCAAAATTAGGTGCCATTTGATGTACATCATAGGATTCATCATAACAAATCTACAAACAGAATTTACTTTGCAAACCAATTGAAACAAAAATTTGCACTATAAAAATTTCCTGTCATCGAAAACTGAAGAGGGTGCTATTTTGCCTAAGTTATTTATGATATGACCAAAGGACTTCATCCTGCACTCATCAATGTCTTGCTTTGCTCTACATTCTCTAAATTGGGCTCTTCTGTAGTATCTCCATAGGTTCATCATAACAAATCTATAAACAAAATTTACAATGCAAAACAATTGAAACAAAAATTCACGTTAACGATTTCCTGTCATTGAAAACTAAAGAGAATGCTATTTTGCCCAAGTTTTTTATGATATGATCAAAGGAGTGCATCCTGCCCTTATCAATGTCTTGCCTTGCTCTACACTTGACTCTTCTGCAGTATCTCCATTCCTACATTCTCTAATAAGATATGGATTCCTTAAGTGGCACAACTCAAGAAACAAAGTTCTTGTCTCTTCACAATGAAGAAGCATTTCTAAGGAGATCTCCTTTACAATTAGAACTGTTTATTCACTAACATTGTCCACTTATTTTTCTATTTATCAATTGCCAAAACTCTTTCCCAAGAGGCTTTATAAGTAAAAGAAGGATACTTTAGGAGGCACTTTAAGATCCAAATAGCATTCTTTTGAAAAGAAACAACTCTTTGATTTGTAAACTACTTTTTCTTCTTGAGCTCAGCGTATAGCGAATCCTCCAATTGCTTTCCAGAGGTGAAAGAAAAAGGAAAAGAATGCAGGCTGCGTGGGCCATGGAGTTATTGTCTATCAAAAGATTGTAAATTTGCATTAAGTGCTCTGCCAAATTTTGAACACAATATGTCTCAAACTCTAGGTTTCTTCTAAAGCCAAGTTCTAGTTACATGAGTGTCCTTTCGTGCATAAGGGATACCTTAAGGTCTCCCCATTTGAAGCTACTGGATAGAGCCTTTCTTGCACACAAATTTGCTATTACTTCATTGCTGCAGCCAATGTTGGAAAAATGATCTGTTCCTGCTTTTGTTCATACATTGATTTGTGAAGGAATGGCATGTTTTTGGAACTTAGAAGCAGGGCCTCTCAAGTTTCAGAGCTTGCCTCCCAAGTTTCAGAGTCTATCACGCTCTTTGTTGGAGTTTTGTTGCATTTAGGATCTAAGGCCAATACTCAAATCATAGTCTCATCACAGCAAATGGAGAATATGTATTTTAAATAGCCACCTCATAAATGAAAACTAAACTTTAGGCTTTGTGTAAATTGTTGGACTGGTTGTTCAAATTTAGAAATCAATAAGTGAATTAATTGTTCTACTGTTGAAGGAGATGGAAGTTGATATTAGAGATTTTGGCTAAGAAGCAGGTTGTAAGAGAAAATCAAAGATAAGATGAAATTGACATAGTATGGATGCCCTTGATTATTAAGTACATAATGGCATAAGAACAACTAAGAATAGTCATATCAGATAGTCCTGAAGATATGTTATCTATTTTGTTTTTGATATCATTTGGATGGAACTAGTTGTGTATTTTTCACTTTTGAACTAGAACTTGCAACTCTAAAATGGGTGATTCAATTTGACGGGTGGCATCTGTTCTTAAGATTTGGATGCTAGCTATCTGACTTTGAAGGTGAATAATCTTCCAATACAATTTAAATTGAGCATTGAGGACACAATATATGGAATTGATCCCTTCAGTTCCGAAATGTTTTCCATAACTTCAAGTTATGCTTATCCTATGGAATCAAATGTTGGAACTATGTGAACTATGATAGTTGTTGTACATAGCACAGTTCAGTTTTGTCTCGGATTTCGAATAAGAATCATTAAGCAGATGGTTTTTTCTCCCTCCTTGAAGATTGTCTTCTAATAGAGAACTAGTTCTGCTGTATGCTAAAAAAACCAAATTTATTGTAGTGCAAATAACATGCATCTGTAGAATCTCACAGATTAGTTGATAATTCTGTGACAGGGTTTCGTAACACCAACAGCCAAATCTCAGCCTCACTCACAGCCAATGGAAAATATGTAGTTGCTGCTAGTGAGGATTCATATGTGTACGTGTGGAGGCACGAGGCTGATTTTCGACCTAGCAGAAGCAAAGGTGTTACTGTCACAAGATCATATGAGCATTTCCACTGTCAAGATGTATCTGTGGCCATTCCATGGCCTGGGATAAGCGACTCATGGGAACTACAAGAAACTTATTCTGGAGACCAGAACGGGTTTGATAACCACCTCGCTGAGGTCTCTGTTGCCAATCATCCTCCTACGCCTGTTGAAGAAATAAGTGGTAATGAAGATTCGCAGTCATTATCTGGATGCACCAATAGTCCACTTAATGGAATTATTTGCAGTGCTACCAATGGTTACTTCTTTGATAGAATTTCAGCAACATGGCCGGAGGAAAAACTAAATTTGGCCACTAGCACCTGGAGCCCTAGTGCTAACATGGACTTGTCAAGTGGGATGAGCCAAAATATGTCAGCCTATGGTATGGTAATTGTAACTGCTGGCCTTCGAGGGGAAATTAGAACTTTCCAAAATTTTGGATTGCCAGTTCGAATTTAAGCTGCAAAAAGGTACAGAAGGTGGGGAATGAATTGGCAGGCCAGTAAAGTGAAAATTTCCCCCTTGATTAAATGTGTACAGAGAGATTTGGTGAGATGTGTAATATTAGTGAGTTTCAGTTCTTTGTGCTTATGCTCATCGGATCTTGAGTGCAGATGGATAATATCCATTCCGATTGAGCATCGAGACAAATTTATAAATCCAACTCAAAAAAAAAAAAAAAAAAAAAAAAAAAAAACAAAAGAAAAAAGAGAGAATTACACCTTGAATTTAGAAACCGATATATTTCTCATGTCGGGAATTGTAGAGTTATGAGCATGGCAAAAGCGTATTGAATTAAAATGAAATTCTTTTACATTCGTTCACAGTAGTCTTGTTGAGGTGCTGGTGTTCAATTGGTTCGGTAACTGATGATGCTGTGTGTTGCTTTCAGTTTCCAGTTAAATTTCACATAAAATTGTGCTCATTTCTTTGAATGTTAGTTGAATTCAATTAAATAGCTTGAAATGAAACTTAATTCCAATTGTTATCAATAGCGCTATTGGAAATTATCATATATATATATATATATATATATATATATATTAATTGTATGAAGTTCTTTTAAACAAAGAAAAGTTATTTGATCTCAACCAATTAAAAATAACTACAATATAATTGAGTTTGATAAGTCTCCATATAGAAAAAGAAACAAAAACCGTGAAGATCATAAACTCAATGAGAATTTGAAATTTTGATATTTATAGGATTGCAAGGATGATTAGCAGGTAATATCATTGTCAATGTTCTGTTAAAAAAAAATAAAAGAAGAAGAAGAAGAAGAAAAAAAAAATGTCTATGCTCATCGGATCTTGATTTCTTAATTTTTATTGGTTATTCTTTTTTAGAGTAGTAAAATTTTTCATTCATAAATTAATATACAATATGTGAAAGCAATTATCTTTGTAATCTATACTATTAGTATGAAACTAATTCTCAATATAATTAATAACAATATATTAGCTCAATTTTAAAACTACAGTATTTTGTCTACTAAGAATTTTCTTTAATAACTCTACATTTTTATCAAGACCTAATAGTAATCTAAATTTAAATATTTGCATGTCAATTAGATTCTGACTTAAACTTTAACCTTTTATTTGGATTGAAGTTTTAAGTGGTTGACGGAGTTTTTTAGAGTTAAAAAACCGTCACATCCTATTTGGAAAGTTAATTCCCATAATAGGGTAAAGTTTTTGAAATGTTAACCGTTCAAAAAACTCCATTTGCTCGATACACTAATTTAATGGATTGAGGAGATAATGTTTTTTTACTTTATTTAATTTGAACTATTTTGACTTTACATCATTATTTTATTTTTATAATTCCTATTTAGCCATTTTCTTAAAACCTAAAAAACTTTGCAATGTCCTATATAGAAGGTATTTTAATAGTTTTAATATAAACTCTCATTAAAATTTACCTTATTACTAAATAAAATAGACTATAAAGTATACTTTACCTTACCTTAAATTTTTTTCAAACAAGAAAAAATTAATTTATTAACCTTTCCTTATCAAATATTACCTTACTATACTTTTAAAAAACCTTATCTTACCATTCATCTTCTCAAATAAAAAGGTAAAAATTGTTAAAATAGGTTAGAATTATAAAATTGAGTGCAATGTTAGTTCAATCCATATATTTATGGTGTAATTTCTAATGAATAAGTATATTATGGACTCAGGTCCATATTATAACACAAACCTAGGTTAATATGCACTGTTTCATTTAAGCATCATATGTGTTATTCTATTTTTTTTTTTTAAAAAAAAAAGAACTGCATATACATTGGTATTGAACTGCATGTATATTAGTTTTAATTGTATATATATATTGGTGTTAAACTACATATACATTGAAATTCATAAAATAAATTAATGAAAAGTACATTAGTTTTAAATTGGTATTTTACCAATAATATAAAAAATTCTAAATTTTTTTTTTAATATACATTGTTCTTGCATAGATATTAGTTTATTAGTTTTCAAATACATTGTTTTTTAACTGCATGTATATTAGTTTTGAACTGTATATACATTAATATTAAATTGTATATACATTGGTCTTTAACTGCATGTACATTGAAAATCATAAAATAGATTAATGAAAAATACATTAATTTTGGATTGATACTCCAAAAATGTAATAGATTCTAATAAACTTTATTGATATACATCGTTTTTGCATATACATTAGTACATTAGTTTTAAAATTGTGTGTACATTAGTCCTTAATTGCATGTATATTAGTGTTGAACTGCATGTACATTAAAATCTATAAAAAATATTAATGAAAAGTAAATTAGTTTTGAATTGATACTCTAGTAATAATGTAACAAATTCTAAAAAATTTTGTTGATATACATTATTCATGCATGTACATTGGTCAATTAGTTTTGAACTCATAGTTTCTTTTATTGATCTATTCATGGATTTTAATGTACATGCAGTTTAATATTAATATATATGCAGTTCAACACTAATATACATATAAATTAATACAAATGTACCCGCAAGACAATATCAAATGTATATACAATTAATAATTAATGTACATAAGTCACACATATAAGATTTAATGAAATGGTGTCTTAGGTGCATGAAGCAACATGGATTCGAGTCTCTGATATAATTTGCGATTTTCTAATGAAATTTGTATTAGAAGATGATAAAATTTGATTAGTATGTCCATTATATTTATGTATTTCGTGATTTTGACATATTGAGTTATTATCAATTTTGACCAAAACACATATTGGACTAACATTGCACTCAATTTCATTATTTTCACATATTTTAATAATTTTAAAAGTTTGAATTAGAATCACACTGATACACAAATATTTGAATTTAAATTACCATTAAGTCTTTTTATCAATTGTAGGGATCTTATCAGATAAGCCATCATAACACTATGAAAATTGATACTTATATAATATATTTGAGAGATAATTATTAATGATATATTATCATTAATAATTATCTCTCAAATATATTATATAAGTATCAATTTTCATAGTGTTATGCATTAAATAAATCAATTTTAAATTATAAAAACTCTTAATAAGAGAATAAATACTCTCAAAAAGAAAAGAATAAAAATTCAGTATGAGAAGAAAACAAGTAAACTCTCAATGATAAGAAATAAAATAATGTTATTCACTTTATTGTAAAGTTTAAAAAAAAAATCAAGAAAGAGGGACTTACTATAGGTAAAATATGCCTATGGCAGCCTTAAAATAAAATTTATATTTAGATAAAAAAGAGTAGCTATTAGAATTATTTTAAAAACTCATTTTTAATTAATTAGACTAAAAGGCTAATGCTTCCAATCTTACACATTATAACCCTAAATCAAAGTTCACTATTTCCTTTGCCTAATTTTGTTTATTGCTTGGTTATACCTAACAAAAAGACATAAAACACAAAATCAAAATTAACCATTAAATTATGAATGAGCACTTACTTTTTCTTTCTCCTATGTGAGATCTCTTGTCCATATTTGAGAGTTTTTTCTCCAATGAAGACTTAAACTCTGCTTTTTCCTTCCTTTATTTGTCTTTATTGCACCATATTTTAGGTCTTTAAAAGCACTAATGGCAAGTCAATATCTAACTCAACTCATTGAAAACTCATTTAATAAGCTTTCTTTAGATTTAATTTTTAATAACCTTAAACATTACAAATTACCTTTCTTTGTGTCTAGGGTAAAATCCTATCAAATAAACATTTTTCAATCAATACATAGAAAAATAATTCAGTAAATCTTGGAAAAAGTTCAATTATTTCTCAATTAGGAAAGTTCATTTCTAGATTTGGTTTCAAAATAGAGAAAGAGAAAAATTTGGTGCTTGGTGACGGATCATGGTTCATATCTAATGTACACTTCACTTGTCGAGAATGGCCTCCAATTTTTTTTGGGGTCGAATGAATGGCCTCCAAATACTAAAATTTATGAGATAGATTTTGACATTTTTTTGGGCCTAGATTCATGGCCTAGCTCTCGTTCATATTAACTCAGAAAATGTTCAAAAAATTAGACATCTCTTTGAGAGACTTGTTTAGAGTAACATTTTCATTAATGAATCAACGGTTAGATCTTTATTTTTGTGAAATAAAGTTAAGATGTCAATAATCCTTTGATTTTGTAGATTTTGACTTAGTGCAGATTTTGACTTAATAAGTCAGGAGAAAATAAAAAAATGAGTGAGTTTAAAATACGACAGATTGTCAAATTTCTATTTCAACTTAGAAAAATGAGTCATTTTATCTAAAATTATTTAAAAAGAGGGAAATTGATTCCTCTCAATGGTAAAGATACATATCCTAGATGCAAGCTTATAACCTTTTTGGGGGTTCATAAATGGTTGATAGTTAATAGTGTTACAATTTTTTTTTTAAAAAAAAGAGAGTTGACAAAAAACATAACTTCAGCCTTAAGCTTTGAAAAAGTAAAGGTGAACAAAAATTGTCAAATTAGTACTCAAGTATTGAGAAAGCAAAAGAAGACAGAGGAAATTACATTATAAGTAACTTAAACTCTCTCCCTTCTTGCATCCCTGTATCAAATATGAACCCTAATAATCACTTGCCTTTTAACTTAGAAACTATCAACAAAATTATATCCTTAACCCAATTTTTTACAAGACCATTCATGAAAACCCTTAAAAACAAATTGTTCAAAGCCCAATCCCTTTTGCCCAAACAAGCTAACTTAGGAAAATTATACCGTGGATCCTGACCACGATATTTCGTGGTTTGAGTGTCCAAAATGCACATTCTTTTGTGTTTTGATATCATTTTCATATGCATGTTTTTTTTTCTAAAAATGAAAATCTTATTTTTATAAAAATCAATTTAGATATATAGAATTTGTTTAAACTGATGAATATTTATTTTTTGTCATATACCATGTCAAAATATAAATTAAAAATACTAAAAAATAATATAATAATAAGAAAATATATTTATATTAAAATCTTTAGTTAAAATAAATAATACAATAATTTATCATTAATTGTAATATATTTTATATTTAATATATAAATTCTATAGTATTTATCAATTTCAATATTACAAAAAAAAAACATATCATCAAAATATATATTCATTATTTCGTAAGTAAATATTTATTAACTGTCAGTATAATGTTTATCACTTGTAGTCTTTTATGTTCATCATTTTTATTTAACAATCAAATATAGTCTTTTATATTCATCATTTCATTAAACAATAGTTCGCTGATGTTTTTAATTTTTAATCTAATATGGCATATACAAGCATATTTTATTAATATTAAATTTTTAATGGACAAATTAACTCATGTACAATATTTATAGATCGGGTACATTTAAAAACTCCATATTCATTGATTATCATAGAAATATTTATTATTTATATGGATAATATTCATCATTTATAGTATTCATGTTCATTACTTTTTCATGTGATATTGTACATAATTTAATTTGCCCACTAAAAATATATATCCTTATTTTTGTTACAAAACTTTAAGTTTATTGTTTAGTACTTGATATTTTTGATTATTCCTTCAATTATAATTCATTTTGATGTAAAACTTTTGTGATTATTCTTTTTCTGCTGCAAAATCCTGAAATTGTGATTCATTCTGGTGTACTTTTTATTTGTTTTATTCATGTTCATTGATCATTATAGAAATATTTATTATTTATATGGACAATATTCATTATCTATAGTATTTATGTTCATTACGTTTTTATATAATATTGTACATGAGTTAATTTATCCATTAAAAATATATAACTTTCTTTTTCAGAAATAAAAATAAAACTTATTTAATTTTTATACAAAAATAAAACTTTAAAATTTGAATTAAATTAAAGTAAGTAATAATAGATAATTTGAATAAAAATAACTAAATGTTGGATCAATTTATTCTAATTAAAGTAATAAAGAAAAAAACAATAAATTATTAAAATAAAAAAAAAAGAGAGATACAAATTACAAAAATATGATATTGCATACTTTTGTTTTCTATGTGCGTATTGTTGGCACCCAGACGATATAGCAATGTGATATGGGGTGCACAATATAAGGATCTGGCTAACTTATCATTCAATTACTAAATGCATTAGAAGCCCTTATCACAAAATCGATTTAGATTACGAAAATTTAGCCCATTTATCAAAAAATTACTTTTCGAATTCAAAACCTATAAGTAAGGGCAAACACTACTTGGTTCAAATAAAAAAAATCAAATAGTACTTTCTAATTTAGAAATTTGATTCGATTTGTTCAAAAATTCAATTTGTTTCGATTTATAGTTTTAAAAAATTTAATTATTTCAATTCAATTAGATTTTTAATTTAAAAAATTGAACCAAATCGAATTTCTCATAAACTACATTATTTTAATGTTTAGTATAGTTTTATGTAAAACTAACCCATTTCTCTTCATTCATTCTTTCTTTCTCTTTCCCTCACGTTGACTTTCGCCTCTCACACCGACCCTTATTCCATTATGCTTTAAGATCTTCCATCTCCTCCTATGACACATGATCCTATCTACTTCACGATCCTCTATTTGCTCTCTCTATTGGCTTTACGATTCTTACCTCTCTCTCTCTTCTCCTGATGCTGACATTTAATTCTCTCTCTCTCTCTTCTTCACTCTGACCTTCCGTAAGTTCCCATAACACATGCATTTGCCTCCCTTCATCCATTATTACACCTCTCTCTAATAATGGTAGATTGCTCCATCCTTGCACGCATCAGTTGGGAGTTGAGTTCTACTTGATGCTTACTTTTCATAAAAGCTTAGTGTCATGGGACTAGCAGTTGCAATGAAGATTATTTGTATGACACTTAACAACTTAGCCTTGATATTTGCAAAGTAAGCCTTGATGAGAGTTTAGGAATGTGAGCTAGAAGGAACTAGACATACTTGAGGTTTGGAAACTCTGTATTCTTATTGAGTAAATAGAGTACAAAAGAGCTTTAAAAGCTTGCAAGAATGATTTCTTTCATGATATGTACAAATGAGGGGGTAGGCCTATTTATACTTAGTGGCCTCCCAAATGTGTGGCTATAAATTATTTACAATGTATGGCTAGGAGTTGTCTCCATGAGCCATGTAGAAAATTCTGAGCAAGGTGGAATTCTAGAGCGTCTTATGCAAGTTGATCCTTAGGGTCTTCTAAAATGTTCTCTTGCCTAGTTGCCTAGCCATGCTGCCCAAGAAGCTTTTAGAGAAGTCTGACAATTTTGGTAAGTAGATTAGGCCATCTTGAGGTTTTTTGGCCTGTGTTTCTCAGCTAGCCATACTAGGGCCTTGGCCAGGCAGCTTGTTCATGCTTAGGTAGTCTATCATGGCTAGTCTCGAGTCAACTTTAGCAATAAAATTTTTGACAAGGCATAACACCCTCCCCCACTCAAGTTCATGATGTCCTCATTGCACCTTCATCTTTGAGCTGTTAAACCACATCAACGAATTGCCAAAGAGTGTCCTCTTTTTCCCATGATTCTTTACTATCGAGGAAGTTCTTCCACTTCACCAAGTACTTGGTGTAGTAAGGAACTCCGTGTCTTCGAACAACTCTATCAGTCAGGATGCATTCAACCTCCATATCAAATTCAATGACTATAGCCGTAGGGGCTCTTTTAGATTAATCATGACTTAGATCCTCCTCATCTCCTTGGTAAGGCTTAAGAAAAATAACATGGACGATTGGATGGATTTTAGCTTTGGATGCAACTGGACTTGGCAGGGTGCTGGTCCTACACACCTTACTATCGGGAATGGTCTTTCATACCTCTGCACTAGTCCTTTATGGACCTTATGATGTGCCTTAAACTAGTTCGGCAGAAGCTTGACTATCACTAAGTCTCCTTCGACATATTCCATGGGATAACGTTTGGTGCCCAACCACTTTTTCATTCTATAGGTAGCCTTGTCAAGACACACTCAGGTGATATCGGTCTCTTCATGTCATTCACAAATGAAATTATAGGTGCTAGTATTGGCTCCTCCATAGGTGGCAGTTATGGCATTGGAAGTCAAGAGCTATTGGCCAATCATAATTTTGAAGGTGCTTTTGCCTATAGACTCTTTTCATTGAAGATTATAAGAGATTTAGGCCACGTCAAACAATCTTACCTAATCTCATTGATAAGCTCTAATATAGTGCCAAAGATACAACTCCAATAAGGTATTGATATGCTCAATCTAGCCATCGCTTTAGGGATGAAAGCTTATTGAAAATTTCATTTTTGTCCCCAATAACTTGAAGAGCTCTCACCAAAACTTGTTAGAAAAGCATGGGTCTCAATCGCTTACTATGCATCATGGAACACCCCATAGCTTCACCATGTTCTTAAAGAACAAATGAGCTGGCTCATCTACCTCATAATCAACAAGTGCAACTATGAAAATTACATACTTGCTAAATTGGTCCATGGTCACCATGATGCTTCCATAACTATCAGACTTGGGTAAGGCCATAATAAAGTCCATCGAAACACTCTTCTATAGCCTTTTCACTATTAGTAGAGGCTTTCATAAACCCGCAGAGTGTTGTTACTCAACCTTGTCTTATTGGCACATAAGATAAGTGTGAATATAAGCTTTCACATCATTGAGCATACACAATTAGTAATAGTTAGTTTGCAAAAAGGTAAGAGTTTGTGCCAAACTTGGATGACTAGCCTATAAAGAGTCATGGCACTTGAGTAGATTACCCTACTTAAGCATCAATAGTCGATTACCAATCGTATGTAAGGTGCCATCAGCTAGTCAGAATCATTGTGCCTTACCCTCCTCGTCCAATTTCACCAAGTTCTTGGCTAAGGGGTCTTATTTGATGCCTTTCTTAGTTCAGTTTAGGAAGTCATTTTAGGGCATGCTAGCACTTAAATAGGCCGACTCAGCCTTCTACTAAGTGTGTCGGCTACCAGGTTGACCTTTTCAGGTTTGTACTTTATTTTGAAGTCAAACTCGACTAAGAAATCTTAACAACAAGCTTACTTAAGGGTGAGCTTCTTTTGAGATTGAAAGTAACTCATGGCAATGTTGTTCATGCGAATGATGAACTTGCTTCCAAGCAAGTATTGTCTCCAAGTATGCAAGCAATAGACAATAATGATCATCTCTTTCTCTTGGACTGTATTACGTCGCTCAGTGTCATTAAGCTTATGGCTTTTGCTGGCAATGGGATGACTGTCTTGCATGAATACATAGCCTATGGAAAAATCTGAAGCGTCGATGTGCACCTCGTAGGTTTTAGAGTAATGGGTAGCGCTATCACTGGCTCTTCAGAAATGATCTGCTTGAGATTTGTTAGTATAACTTGGCATTTCTCGGTCCAATGCCAAGTATGATTCTTTTTTAGTAGATCTATTAATGGGACACATATTATAAATACCCATCAATAAATCTATGATAATAGTTCACCAAGCTAAGAAATGACAATAGCTTAGGGACCTTTATTAGAGGCTTCTATTCTCGGATAACTCAAACTTTTACATTGTCCATCATTATCTTCCTATCCTTGATCTTATGTCTAAGGAACTTCACCTTTTATTAGGCAAATGAGCAGTTCTCTAGAGATAAAGCTCAATGTCCTAGAGGACTTCAAAGACTTGGCAGAGATGTTGGCCATGCTCCCCTAAAGTTGGGCTATAAACCACATTATCATCTAAGTAGACTACCACAAACTTATCGAGGAATAAGTGGAATAGCTTGTTTATAAAAGTACATAATGCAGCAGGGGCATTGGTCAAGCCAAAGGGTATTACTAAGAACTCAAAAGTTTCATACCTCATCACACAAACTATCTTCAGTTCATCACCAACAGCTGTGTGGATAATATCCTAAACATAGATCTAGCTTGTAGAAATATCATGCCTTGCCCAATTAATCGAAAAGATTAGCTATCAAGGGTATTAGGTACTTATTCTTGATAGTGATCTTATTCAAAGCACTATAGTCCACACATATAAGAAAGTTTTCACCCTTCTTTTTTTGGAATAAGATGAGAGCTCTATAATGTGCCTTAAAAGGTTGAATATAACCTGCATCAAGAAGATCTTAAAGTTGTTTGCGTAATTCTACCAATTTTGATAGAAGCATACAATAAGGTGCCATAGTAGGAGGTTTGACACTTGCCTCAAACTCTATTTGATAATCCACATCTCGCCTAAGTGGAATTTTTTTTGGGAGTTCGATTGGCATTACGTCTTTATATTCATCAAGGATAACTTAGACATAATAAGGCATCATGTCCTTGGATTGGGCCTCACCTTCCCCATCATTAGGCTCCCTTATCGTGGTAACATAGCTCGATCCCTCTTTAAGTCCTATATTGAATTGCATCATCGAGATCAATGTTGCTTTTGATTTCTCGATACATTTCATAAGGATCGCATGGATCTTAAAGTTATCATCAAATATGATAAGGGATTTTGAAGCAGGGACAAGGAATGTTCGAGCCTGATGGAAGAAAGCTAGACTAAGAACAATATCATAATCGTACATGTGAACAATAAAAAAGTCTGGCTTACCTTTCCATTCTCCGATTTGGATAAGGATAGATTCCATAATGTTAAGGAGATTCTTTACTTTTCAATATATTACCTTTATGGTGCCACTTCCTTCATGCTAAAGCCTAAACACTTGATTACTTTCAAATTGATTACCTTCATGCTAAAGCCTAGACACTTAGCCTCTTGTGGGGTAATGAAGTTGTATGTTGTGCCTATGTCCAGTAGTGTTGCCTGGTTTGCCTTCCACCATTATCTCGAAAACATTAAACCCTTCTCCTTGGAAGCATTAGGAGACATGAATTCTCGCAGTGTATTGAGATGTTGAAGGGAACCTATGCTAGCTCGAGTCTCTTTGTTAGGCCTTTCCTTATGAAATTTTTCCATTATAGGATTGATAGTCTTGCAATTAGAATAGTCTCTCACCCAATGAGCTCCATCGCAAATGAAGTAAGGCTTGAGCGACTTCGAGCTATCTCTTTTGTTCGAGGCAGATTTCTCATGCTTGTCAGGGCCTTTTGATTGTTCACCTTCATTGTGACCTTGGTCCTTTTTTTAGTCATGCTTCTCTTCCCCACTTTTAATGAATTGGGTCTTTGTGCCTTTGGTAGAGGTAGAGTAGTTGATGAGAGACTCGACAACAACGATGGCATCATCAAGAACCTTTACACCATATTGTTCCAACTCCACTCTAGCCCAATCTTTAAGCCTATCCATAAAATAAAAAAGATAATCCTTATTAGACAAGTCAATGATCTCAAGCATGAGTGTAATGAACTCTTTGATGTAGTTAGAGACACTACCAAATTGCCTTAAAACATACAGCTTGGCCCTTGCCTCGACATTGGCATTATGAGGGACAAACTATTTTTGAAGCTCGACCTTAAACTGCTCCTAAGTATTAATGGTGCATAGACCTTTCTTTCGATTGGAGTGCTTCTTATGCCACCATTTATAGGTAGAATCTTAGAGGAATATAAGGACATTACTTATCTTCAAAACATTATTAAGGACGCCCATTGCTTTGAAGTGTTGGCCTAGGCTGAATAAAAAGTTATCCACTACAATGACATTATATGTGCCATTGTACGTGGATGGCTTAGGAGCCCTAAGGACAAGAACATGGTCAACGATAGAGTTAGTGGATGTTAGGTTGTTCATACACCCATGGGAGTCCCACTTAGCACAGATTTCATCCATCTTGTCACGTAGCCTACGTTGCTCTTGCTCTATAAAACTTTGAAGGTTAGAGAGCTCAAGGGACACGGTACTTACCTCAGCCTAAAAGGCAGAGCTAAGCTCTTCAATCATTGCCTTAAAAGCTCGTGTAATTTCAACATTATCTTCTATCAAGTTCTCAAGCTGCCCACCGAGGTCACCCACAACAATATCAACTTCAGATAAGCATTGCTTTAAGCCAACAATATGTGGATCAAGAGTGTCACTAGCTAGGACCATAGACTTATCACGCTTTTGTTGGGCACATTGCACTTCTCATCCTCGGGTATGTTCTTACTAGATTTCGATGATAGACTAATCATCTTCACTTGTCATGCCTACTAGAATTCCTAAAATATTGACAGTACTTAGGATGAAACTTTTACTCTGATACCACCTATCATGGGACTAGCAATCGCAACGGAGATTAACTATGCGACACTTAAGAACTCGATCTTCATATTTTCTAAGTAAGCCTTGATGAGAGTTTATGAATGTGAGCTAAAAGGAACTAGGCACGCTTAAGGTTTGGAAACACTATATTCTTATTCAGTAAAGAGAGTACAATAGAGCTTTAAGGGCTTACAAGAATGATTTCTTACATGATATGTATAAATAAAGGGGTAGTCCTATTTATACTTGGAGGCTTCACAAATATGTGGCTATAAATTATTTACGATGTGTGGCTAGGAGTTGCCTCCATGAGCCATGTAGAAAATTCTAGGCAAAGTGGCATTTTAGAGTGTCCTACGCAAGTTGGTCCTTAGGGGCTTTTAGAATGTTCCCTTGCCTAATTGCCTAGCCATGCTGCCCAAAAAGCTTTTAAAGAAGTTTGGTAGTTTCAACAACCATACTGGGCCATCTTAAGGTTTGTTGGCCTATGATTCTTGGCCAGTCAAGCTAGGGCTTTGGCTAGACAACCTATCCATACCTAGATAGTCTGTCGAGGCCATTCTCAGTTCAACTTTAGCAATAAAATTTTTAGCGGAGCCTAACATTAAGCTCATTTTACTTTTCATAAAAGATTAGGTAATTTTTTTAGGGTGATAATTTCCCATAGTTGTGGGTGTTTCTGAGTTACGGATTGCAATGGAATTTTACCGACATTTAATGTAACCTATTTGATTTGTTTCTACTACTTTTTATATGTATTGAGTATGTTTGTTAAAGCTTAATTCGACATTTAATATTTTTGTTGTTGTTGTTGGTCTACCCATAGCCAAGGGGATGATTTGATTGACTAGTTTTTTTATTGGTTGTGAAGAGAGACCAAATCGAGAAAGTTGTTGACAGGATAATGGATAAAGGAAAAGAATGCAAAGAGAGAAGAGCTAGAGCAATAACTTTTGTAGAGATAGTAAAGAAATCAGTAGAAGTTAGAAAATCTTCTTACCTTAGTATTAAAAACCTCATCAACGATATGCAATAAGGCAATAGTAAGAAAGCTTAAATGAAGATCCTATAATATAAATTTAATGTAATAAATTCATCATTTTTTAATTTTAACCTTTCTCCCATAGTATTCTAGTTCATTTCCCCTTGTATCTACATTCCAACAAGCCCCAATTCCACATGCTTTAATTTATCTAGAATAAATTTTTTTGTTATTTTTGGTCTTTCTATTTTTTGCTTGATAACGAATGTTAATTATGGCTGAATCTGAGGAACAGGAAATTTTTTTTCTTTTCAACTTGTAAATTTTTAAATTTGAAAATCCAAAATAAGAAAAAAGAAAAATGAAAATTGTGAAGTGGGCCATATAATACTAAATGTGTGGGAAAATTGTATGTATGTGAGTATAAGGCTTATTCTTCTTTCTTTGTGGATTTTTTTACCTTGCTTGCCCAATTCAAAAAATTGAATTGAATCAAACCAACATATATTCGTTTGATGTTAAATATAAATGGTTTAATTTGGTTTTAAAATATCAATTTTGATAATTCAGTGTTGATTGGTTCATTTCAGTTTGAACTAAATCTCTACCTTTACTTATAAGTCTAATCTCAGTCACCACTTAAAACCCAAATGTCAATGCAACCACAATGACTATTAACCCTTCAAACTAGACTACTTAAAAAATTTGCTTTATCATCCTATTAAGAAAAAGAAAAGGCTTTTAACCCTTATAACCTCTTATACTGAAAAATACATACTTGTTATCTTAGTAGTCAATCCGTTTAACAATCTACTTCTTCTATTAGCAAACTTGTTAAATGACTTAGAGACCTTTAAAAAGATGAAAAACTTTATAAATAGATAAGGCTAGAATTAGCAGATAATAATAATAATAATAATTAAAGCAGTAAAACGTGGAACTCAAGTGCTAGGGAACCAAGACAAGAAGAAAGTAGAGGCAATGATATGGTTTAATCTAAGTAGATAAAGGAAGATAAAGAAATATCCTTACAAAATCCAATTAGATGAGACATTGGTGGCTAGCCGATAGGCATAGGGGATAAATGATTGTAATTGTTTAGAATTGTGAAAGTTTAGGTAGTACTTTGATAGTTCGAGCCCTCTTAAAGTTCTATCAAAGACACCATCCAAATTTGGTTCATCTTTTTAAAACAAAGAATAGTAGAAGGTATATAGATAAAATTAAAAAGAGGTTAAAGTTTAAATATTTTTATTTTATGGACTTGGATGGTAAAAGTGGAGGACAATCTTTATGGTGGAAAGAAGGTTGTGAAATGGAAGTTATAAAAAAATGTAAAAACTTTATTCATATTAGTTGTGAAGTAAATACGATGTTAGAGATTGGATGGCTACTTTTATGTATGGAGCTCTAAAGAGGGGAAAATGTCAAGTAGTTTGAAATGATACATATAAAATCACAAGTATGGATGAACCATGAATATGTATAAGGGATTCAATTCTATTTTGGATAATAGTGACAAATGTTAGAGGAAGAAAGTCCAAGATAGACAATTCCAAGGTTTAGAATTTTAGAATGACTATGAACTAATAGACCTTGAATGTGAACAGGGCTAGTTTATATGGTGCAATCACTAAGAAGGAAGTGTTAGAATTTGGCAAAGACTTAAAAAGCCATTGATTAATATTCAATGAAGAGAGCTATTTCCAAATGCATTAGTCCTTCACAGAGATATGTTTTGGTCCTCACATCCTCAATATTAGCACAATTGTAAAAAAAGATTAGAAAGGGTTTTAAATTTGAAGCTAAATGGATAAAACATAAGGATTGCCTTAAATCATTAAAGAGGCATGAAATTAGGAAAATCAAGGTTTTTATATGTTCTCAATAATTTATAGCCTAAAAAATGTCAAATAACATTAGATAACTAAAGAAAATGTTTTTAAGAATCAATGGATTTTAAAAATCAGATTTAAAATTGAAGAGTTAGAGAAAGGACCATGTTCAGCTGGGTATGAAGAAAGGAGAGGACTTTTATCAATAGAATTTAATAGATCTAAAAGAGAGAGGAATTACAATGGACACGAAATCTCAAATTAAGTGTCTCAATAGAGGGGACAAAAACATGAGGTTCTTTCACTCTACATCAATGCAAAAGAGGCATCATAGGCAAATCATCAAGCCAAAAGATGATGTAAGGAATTAGCTAGAAGGAGAAGATATCCTTTTAACAAAGGCATTTTTTTAAATATCTATTTACTCTTCTTAAGATCTAGTCAACATAGGTAAAATATGTAATCTTATTAATCCAACAGTAATTTAAGAAAATTAATGATTGCTTATGTTTGCCAATTTTATATGAAGTAAGAATTGTAGTTTTTGAGTTAAGTTGTCTAAAATATATTAGACCTTATGGGTTATTTGGTGTCTTTTTTCATAAGAACGAGAATTTAGTGAGCAAAAAAGTCACAAAGGCTTTGAGGAGTTTCTTTGAAAGCAATTTCCTTTTGAAAAAGATCAATCTTACCCACATATCCTTTATCCCTAAAACTAAATCCCCTAGAAATTTCTCTCAATATAGACTTATTAGTCCATGTAATTTCTTTATAAAATCATAGCCAAAACATTAGCTAATAGATTAAAATTTTGGATGGATAGAAATAAGCCTTTATCCCAAATAAAGCCATTTAAGATAACATAATAAAAATGGCAAATGGCAATTATGCTTCTCATGGATAAAGCTTAATGATATAATGAGTAGGTGTCTTTGGATACGTTAAAGAAACTAGGTTTTTATAGAAAATAGACTCATTTGGTGACATAATGTCTCACAATGGTTCAATTCTCAATTATCGTTACTGCTAAACCTTTCATCGTGTAAGAGGTTTAAGGTTAGGAATCCATTTTTTCCTTTTCTTTTTTTTTTTAATGGCTACTGAAGCTTTCTTTGTCATTATCAGGTATAAAATAAAGGAAGAAGCTTGAACAACCCCAAAGGTTTCTTTAGTATGTCCAATATTATCATGCTTTATATTCACTAATATTACTTTATTGTATAAAAAGGCTAATGTAAATAAGTTGAACTCCTTTTGATTATTGGAGTTATATTATAAAGAACTTCATTAAGTGATAAATAAAGACAAGTTTATTATCTTTTTAGCAAGAGTACTTAATAAAGGTCAAGAAGCAAGTTGTAGAATTGATAGGAATGCAGATGATGGATAAATCATAAAAGCACTTAAGAATCTAGATTTATAGGATAAATAAAAAAGACTCAGTTTGTTCGATTTTTAAAGGAGAGAATCAAACAAAAACCTAAGTTTGGAAGCACTCTTTATTATCTCAAGTTGGTGTGAGGTACTAATTAAGGCAGTTTTATCAATAATTCCTACTTATGCCATGGAAACTTTTAAGCTCCCAAAATCATTTTGTTAGAAGAGCTGGGACGCAGTGATCAAAAGTAAAAATGAATAAGGTATAAGATTTAATGAGTTGGAGATTTTTAATATAACTACATTGGGAATGAGCTGTGGAGACTCTTGGAGAGCCTTAATAGTTTGTGGGTAAAAGTGTTCAAGGTAGTATACTTTCAAGAAGGAAATTTTCTAGTATGTTGTCCAAAGTAGCAAACCATCTTGGTAATGGAGAGTTTATTATGCTATAAAATTAGAGACTTGATGAAATATGGGTAATAGAGAAAACATACTCATTTAGAGTGATGCTTGGATCCTTACTATACCTCACTTCAAAATGGTTTCATCTAAAGGTGAGAATATCCAAATATTTAAGGTTGTTGACTTAATTGACTCTAATAAAATAGAATGAAAAATCTCTCTTTTCTTAACACTTTTCAATAAAATGGAAAGTGCAATAATAATAAAAAAAAAACTTCTATTGGTACATCTGATGCATAAGATAGAAAAATGTAACACCATACAACAATTGAAAAGTATTATGTAAAATCAACATTACCATATGATCAATACCACTAAGGAAGAAGGTAGTTAGAATTCATTGACATCCTTTTATCAAGGAAATGATCATCAGAGAAAGTGGAGCAATATCTATAGCTTGAAAGTTGAACCAAAAGTTAAATATTTCTTATGAAGGGTTGCTAACAACTCTAATGTGACTTAAAAAAAACCTATTCAAGCATAAACTTACCTTTTTTTTTTTTTTTTTTTTATCATTTATAAAATTTGTAAATGGAAAGTGAATCAATTAATTATATATTATGTAGAGGTTATCATGCAAGAGCAATATGATTTGGAACTTTTTTAAATATGGCACGACATTTCTTTCCTAAATTGATAGCATACAATTTTTGAGATTTTCACTACGAAGGAAGGAAAAAAGATTATGTTAGAAATAACTAGCATATTATGATATATATAGAAAGCTTACAATAAAGCCTTATATGAAGGAAAAAGATTGATCCCTTAAGAACCAACAAGGAGGGTTAAATAACAAATGAATAATTGTTTAGAAGTCAGTATTTTTACTTATCTTTCAAAGATTCCTTGGAGCAGTCATCATAGGCTTAAAGAATAGAGAAACACTCCATTTGATTGATTTAAATTCAACTCAGATACATCTTAGAAGGAGGGCCACAATTATATAGGTATCAATATCATGGGTAAGAACTATAAAGGAAAAGTAATAGAAGGAAAAACAACTAAGATCCATGTACTAAGAGATACTCAAGCTCTCAAGGAAGCCATTAAAATGGCAACTGAAAGAGGTTATCGTTAATTTATTTTTGAAATTAATTGAATAGCATGTTATT
The DNA here is from genome assembly GCA_949677035.1 of Omphalea diandra. Classification (NCBI taxonomy): domain Eukaryota; kingdom Viridiplantae; phylum Streptophyta; class Magnoliopsida; order Malpighiales; family Euphorbiaceae; genus Omphalea; species Omphalea diandra. The sequence continues at coordinate 8,678 of CATIWR010020900.1, read as the reverse complement.
TATGTTATTGCAACTGCTATAGCTCGGTATTCAACTTCGATTGGTGATCTAGACACAATATGTTGCGTTTCCAAACTCTAAGATACAACATTATTGCCAAAAAAGAAAAAATACCTACTTCTTGACTTTTGATCATCAACACAACCTGCCTAATCTGCATTCGAGCATACATAAAGTTAAAGCTTGGTTACTGGTGTGATTAGAGGACCATAAGATATCATTTTCTTTAAGTAGCAAAGGATTTGTTTGACAACAATCATATGGCATATAATATGTGAATGCATGAATTAAGCCATTTTGTTGATGGCATACAAGAGGTCAAGTTTGGTGAGAGAAAGGTATTGTAACCCACCAATAATGCTTCTACAAGTGATTACATCTTGAATCGGGTCACCAACTGAATGGGACAATTTTTTATATGGGGATAGTCGATGTTGCAAGTAGGTTGCAATTATGCATATTGGCTTTATAAAAAAGATCCTGAATGTTTTAAGTTTGTGTTTGTTGGCATGATCGATATTATTCTAGAAGACTTTTAAGATTATTTTGAGAAAAATTTGTTTAACAGCTTTTTGGTAAAAAAAACCAGATCCTAACCATGGTTAGTGTGAGGCTGTTTAGCTTAATATTTTTGTTTGGTCACTTCATTAGCCATGCCTTTGTTGACAGTATGGAGTTTGTGTAAGTGTTAGTGTTAGTAAGCTATAATCAACTCTTGTACTTAGCTTTTTGTAATCTTTATTTAAAAACATTGTATGTTTTGAATTATATATATATATATATGAGGAACACAAGTTCTAGTTCTAGAACTTCTCCCAAACAATTGCTCATTTGGTCTTAGATTTCTTAAAGTTCATTCTCATGTTTAATGTTTTATTCAAAGTAAACATGGTATTAGAGCTTTTATAGATCTTTAAAGGTTGAAATGAGAGAAAAGAAGTAAGCTTAAATCCCACTAAAAAGACCTAAACACCTTGAGAGTGAGTTAATGGCTTCAAGGGGATTCTCGACTCCAACACTACCTAGCTTCAATGTGAAAACTACCAGGTTTGGGCTGTGAAAATGAAGCCATATCTAAAGACATTTGTAATATCCCTATCCTCATTTTTTGGCATTATCACTTGAACATATTCATTGCTAAAATGATTTGAAATCACACATGAACATATATATTGGATAAAAGATCATTTAGATATGTGAATTAGATAAGCACGACGATGACACTTACACAATTATATTTGGGACACTTGAACATATATGTAATATTTGTATAGTTGCATGACAAATTATCTTATATTGTGTACATGATATAATATAATAAATGATGGTGTTTTAGAACTTATTTAAAAGTATAAGGAGCATATGGGGATTAGAAGATGGATGGAGGTGTTGAAAGAGTGAAGAAGAGGGACTAAAAGAAGAATATTAAATTTCCAACCAATGGTAATGAGACACCATGATTTGGTCTTATTAGGTTAGGTATACAAATTAAAATTTTCATCTTTTAGGATCAGATTGGAGAGCCAAAAATGTGAGGGAGTGAAAAAAATAAAAAGAAAGAAAGGAAGAAAGGAGGAGGAAGAAGAAGAAGAAGAAGAAGAAGAAGAAGAAGAAGAAGAAAGAGAGAGAGAAGAACGAGCTAGCTTAGAGGAAGCCTTAAGCTTTTCTAGTTTTGGCAAAAGAGGTAAGTGATTTTATCTTCTTCCAATATGAAATTCCTCCCTCATAACAACTTAAACATGCATGATTAGGAAGAATTATGGAGTAATTTGAGGTAAAGCTCATGTATGGAGGTTGAAGCTCAAAAGAAATGAGAGCTGATTGTGTTGGTCTTGTTGTTAGAGCAGATTTTGTACCCATGATTTCATAACTCTACAAGAGAAATTAGGGAAAGTGTAAAATATGAAAGTTTGAGCTTTATACCCCATATAAATGCATGTAAAACAATTTTGCTTAATTTGGTGTGTGTGAGGAGATATGCCTCCTTCATTAGGGCTGGTTCACATCCAACTGAAATCTCCTCAGTTTGGTTGTTTTCATATATTTTGATGATCTTATTTTCTGATTTATAAGAAGTGCAAAACATGAAATTTATAGGGTTATATCTCCTATAAATACTTGTAAAGCAGCTTTTCTTAATTTGTTGTGTGGAAAGAGATATGGCTCATTGATTGTGATTGACTTTGAACCTGATGAAATCTCATCAGTCTTTTAATTCTATTTTCCAAGAATTTAATGGCCATATAATCTGAATTTGATGATATGAAAAACTTGAAAGTTGTATATTTATGTCTAATCTAGATTATTGTAAAATATTTTTGCCAAATTTATCTTGGTTGATGAGATATTATCCCTTCATCATGGCTGATTGTCAACATATTGAAAACCTGCTCACCTTGAGAGTGGTCATTTGTTTTGGTGACTTTATACACTGAATTAGACAATGAGTAAAACACTAAAAATATTCCTTTATGTGTTGTGTAACTTGTGGTAAATCAGTTTTGCAATTTGATTTGTACAATTTGATATATACCCAAGATTGTAAGACCTACTTAGACTGAGATGTCATTGAAATAAGGCAAAATTCAAAAATTTACCATATTTTGTATGTCTTATATTAACCTAAAATTTCACTTTTGTGTCATTATGTGTCTAGTTTATTTGGAAAAAAGAATCAAGTCATTTGGATAAGTATATCTTAAGTTATTATTATGAGAGTGTAGCAAGGTCAGGCTGCCAAATAAGGAAAATATGCATAAACACTAGGTCCACTTGCATGGAACATGCCCGTATTTGCATAACAAGCATTCAAAATCATTTTGACATACTTATAACCATGTATGTATCAAATGTTAGGATTCCAACACATTGAGGAAGCCCAAGAGAGAGGACCAAACCTACCATAAAAGTTGGTCACATCAAAAGGTGAGTAAAAACTATAATTAAATTCTAATGTGTATGTGCGATAATTTTATGATATGATTATGTTTTGTTACTGTATATTTGATTGAATTGTTACAGTTTACATGTGAATACAAGTCAACTGAGAATTATATGTTCTTAATGAGTACTTGGTATACCATTATGAATGAACACTTGCATATGAAACGAAAAGGATGTTGTGACAGACTTGTCAAACACTTGCAAATCATTTGGAAAAGGGACCAATATGTCCTATTGGCACATTTTATTGATCAAATAATTCACTTGTTATATGTTGGCCAATAAAATCAAATGTCACTTGAATCACATGAATTCTTGAAAGTAGTGTTTGCCTTGCAAGGTTACGATAAAAATTAATTTATTGCATTTGCACTTGCATAGTAAATTCTTATACCTATAATGTATTTTGATATTTGATTATTGGTTGTACTATAAGAATCTGATTATTATTTTTATTCATTAAGTCGCGACTCACCAAAACGCAATTATGTTTTTTAGATATGAAAGCATAGGGTTTGGATACTTTGGTGCATAGAGACACATGGACCACAGGTCATCGACTAAATTCCAACTCTCTCTCTTCTTGTGTTATGTACATATATCTAGGTAGGAACCAGTTTATGATCATTGGTCTTGAACATTAGTTAACATATATGTATATTAAATACATGTTGGATTGTGTATGTATGATGAATCAACCTTTACGCATATGTATTTTTGGACATGAATGCCATGATTTGTAAATGAAAATTATCGTTACAACATTTGACCTTTGGGATGTTGTGGGACCAGGTAGAGAACCAGCACTACTAAGAGCATATCTTATAGTAGTATAAATTCACCAGCATAGTAAGAAATGTGTTTAGAGGTACAAAGCTCTAGCTGCAATCTATTCCTCTATTTTACAGTTAATCTTTACCAGAATTATGAATTGTGAGACAATACAACAAGCCTAAGATCAGCTCAAGGAGGAGTTCTAAGGCAGTGATAGAACCAAACAAATTGAAGTCTTGAATTTATGGAAAGAATTTGAAGTTCTTAAGATGCAAGACTCTAAAACACTTAAGAATTATAATGACATACTGATAAGGATAGTAAACTAGCTTAGACTTCAAGGTGAAGACTTGCTAGATAAGAAAATTGTGAGTAAAGTTCTTGTGAGCATTCCAACAAAGTTTGAGCCAAAGGTCTTTAGAAGACTAAAAAGACCTCTTGACCATCACTCTAACTAAAGTGATGAATGCCTTCTATGCCATCGAGTAGAGATTCAGCATAAGGCAAAGAGAGATAACTAAAGGAGCATTTCTAACAAAGTAAGGTGAAGAAGGTCAGTCAAGTAGAGGTTAGAAGCAAGCCAAGAGCAGAAAGGGAAAGATAAAAAGTACGAAGATGGAAAAGGTGGAAAGAGAAGCAAATATCCATCTTGTAAACACTGCAGGAACAAGACACATGTTGAGAAATATTGCTAGTTCAGGCTTGACATTCAATGTAGAGCCTACAATAAGTTTGGACACATGGCTAAGGTGCGTAAGAACAAGCAAGCATAACTTGCTCAGCAAGCACAGGTAGTTGAAGATCGAGAAGTTCCAATAAAGAGGTTGTTTATAGTAACTCTCCATGTTGCTAAGAGTAAAATGAACACTTGTCTTATTAATAGTGGTTGCTTAAGCCACATGACATTTGACAAGGATAGCTTTAATATCCTTGATAAGTCTTTCAATTCAAGCATAAAGGTTGGCATAGATCTTAGGTTGAGGTCAAATGCAAAGGATTAATGGTGATCAACACACCAAAAGGTACAAAATCCATTTTAGAGGTGTTATTTATGCTTGAGATTATCTTAAACTTGCTTCATATGGGTTAGTTATTGGAAAAAAATTATGAGATACATTTTAAAAAGAAGAAATTGATCATTTATGATCCAAATGGGAATGAAATGATAACTGTAAACATAAAAGATAGGCTTTTCCATTAGATGTAACACAAAATACTTTGCATGCATACTTATGGTAAATGATTCAATTATGTGGCATAAGAGGTTAGGGCACTTCAATTATGAAAATTTAAATTTATTGTATTAAAAGAATTTGGTTAATGACTTGCTTGTAATTGTAGAAGGAGAGGGTGTTTATGAAGCTTGCTAATTTGGGAAGCAAAGCAAGCTGCCATTCTCAAGTGGCAATTAAAGAGCTACTAAGAAATTACAGCTGGTGCACTTCAATGTGTGCGGACCTATAAGTGTTCCATCATTGAATAATAATAAATACTTTCTATTATTCATTGATGATTACTCTAGGTACTACTGGGTGAGATTCTCAAAGTAAAAATTAAAGGTCTTAATTGAGTTTATGAAGTTCATAGCTCAAGTAGAGAAGAAAGCTGGTTGTCGAATTAAAATGCTTATATCAAACAATGGAACAGAGTATGTGTCCAAGAATTTCAATGTTATTTGTGACAAAGAAGGGATCAAATACCAACTTACAGTTCTTTACACTCCACAACAAAATAGAGTGAGTGAAAGAAACAACATAATTGTGATGGAGATGGCCAAGTGTTTGATGCACGAGAAAAACTTGCTAAAGCATTTCTAGGCTAAGGTAGTCAATGTTCCTATCTATTTATTGAATTTATTACCAACAAAAATGTGAAATGGTAAGGTTCCATTTAAAATATGACATGGAACTAAACCATTAGTAGAGCATCTAAGGTTGTTTGAGAGTGTAAGCCACTCATATGTGCTTTAAGAGAAGAAAGACAAGATGGACAAGAAGTTTGAGATGGGCATTTTCATTAGCTATAACAACATAACTAAGGGATATAAAAATGTCAATCCTATAACCAATAAGATATCTATCAATACGAGTGTAGAGTTTGATGAAGCTACTAAATAGGATTGGAAGGAAGGAAAGCTTTTAGATAAAGCTAAAATTAAAGCTTTTCCTTAAGAATGTGAAATAATTAAAGAAGAAGAAAGCTAAGCATGTTGTAAGAAGAATAAGATTGTTATAAGAGATTTATAATAGATGCAACATAGTCACTCTTGAAATAACAAGTTATGATAAAGCATTAGCCATAAAGGTCGGAGGAAAGCCATGAAGGAAGAGATTAGCATGATTGAGAAGAATGATGCTTGGAAGCCGATTAAGAAGCCTGAAACACATAAAACCATAGTTGTTAAGTGGGTTTATAAAACTAAATTAAATCCTGATGGTTTTGTAAATAAACTTCAAGACAGATTGGTTGTTAAAGGCTACACTAATACATTTTCACCAATAGCAAGGCATGACACCATAAGGCTTTTAGTGGCACTTACAACAAAAGAAAATTGGAGAATCTTTCTTTTGGATGTAAAATCAACACTCTTAAATGGTGTATTGGAGGAGGATATTTGTGTGGAGCAACCTGAAGGCTTTATAATCTCAGGTGAAGATGGAGACGTGTATATTGGAGGGATGTGGAATAATATCCCACATCAAAAATGAAGGAGAAAAATGAGTAACATATATTTGTTAGGAGAGCTAAACCAAATTGGCTAAGGCTATTTTAGTAGAGGTCTACCCAGCATTACAAGCCCATTTTCAAACCTAATTGGAGACAAGTCTAAGTCTAATTGGTGTGTTTGTGATGCAGGCCCAATACTCAAGCACAAGTTTGTTAAGCTTAAGCAAGTAAAATCCATGGATCCAAGAGTTTCTAACATGGTATCAGAGCCTACGGTGCCCTAATAGGCCAAGTAATCCTAGAGGCCCGTGTGGAATTGCCTAAATGTTCAATCCACCAAATAAGGTTGTTAAGACATTGAACCTGGAAGATTTGGGTTGGGCTAGATAAAGGACCTAGATCCATTAGATCATGGACCATATGTGTGAAGTTTAAGGCAAAGTTTGAAGACTAAACTGAAAAGAGCCTAATAAAGCTGAAGAAGCCAAGGCTTGAGCTAGTCAATTAATATTTGAATAAGTGACAGTAGGACTCCAAAAGCAAGCCCAAGCCTAGTTGCACTTGAGGGGGAGTGTTGAAAGGATGTGGAACAATATCCCATATTGAAAATGAAGAAGAAAAATGAGTAACATATATATGGTTGGAGATCTGAACAAAATTGGCTAAGGCCATTTTAGTAAAGGTCTACCCAACATTACAAGTCCATTTTCAAGCCCACTTGGAGATAAGTCTAAGTTCAATTGGTGTGTTTATGATGCAAGCCCAATATTCAAGCCCAAGTTTGTGAAGTCCATGAATGTAAGAATTTCTCATAGTGTACAAGCTCAACAAAGCTCTCTATGGGCTCAAGCAAGAGCCTAGTACAATAGAATTGACACTTATTTGTTGCAATAATATTCCTTAAGAGTGAAAATAAACTAATTTGTATATGATGAAAGATGAAGAAGAACAAAGACTGATTGTATCCTTGTATGTGGATGATCTTTTGGTGATAGGAGAAGATGATTTGGAGATTGAAAACTTCAAGAAGAAAATGTAACAGGAGTTTGAAATGTATGATTTGGGTGAAATGTCATTCTTCTTAGGAATGGAAATTAGTTAATCTGATAAAGGGATTTTATTTCTCAAACCAAGTATGCTTGGGAAATTCTCAAGAAATTTCAGTTGAGCAATGCTAAACTCGTTGCCACTCCCTTAATGATGAATGAGAAGCTATTTAAGGAAGATAGGAATGGGAAAGCAGATGTCGCAATCTTTATAAGCATTGTGGGAAGCTTGTTATATCTAGCTACTACCATCATGTTTAAATTAAGTTTACTTTTGAGGTTCATGCAATGTCTAAGCAAAATTCATCTTGGTGTTGCTAGAAGAGTGTTGAGATATATTGCAAGCACTATTGATTTTGGTCTTTGGTTTAGCAAGTGTGAAAGTGATGAATTGCAGGGGTATGTTGATAGTAATTAGGCTGGAAGTTTTGATGATTCTAAGATCACTTTTGGTTATGTGTTTTCATTTGGAGGTGGGGCATTCTTATGGAATTCGAACAAGCAAGAGATGGTGGCTTAATCAACTACTGAAGCTGAGTATATCTCAACTGCAAATGTTGAAAATCAAGCTATTTGGCTTATGAAAGTGATATTATATCAAGCTAATCCAATAGTAATTTGGTTAGGCAAAAAGTCTGTCATTGCCATTACAAAGAACCCAGTTCAATATGGAAGAACAAAACAGATCCAGGTAAAGTCTTGTGTAATAAGAAAGGCTAAAAAGACTAGAGAAATCCAACTTTAGCACTGCTATTCATAGGAGCAGATTGTTGATTTACTAACCAAGTCTCTATCAAGAGCCAAATTTGAATATTTAAGATCAAAACTTGGAGTATTCAAGAAGAATATCAAAGAGGAGTGCTTGCATGATTGACATTCTTCTAGAAGAATTTTAAGAGGATTTTGAGAAAAGTTTGTTTATCAGCTTTTTGGTGAAAAAACCAAACCTCGACCATGCTTAATATGGGGCTATTTAGCTTTAATCTTTTTATTTGGTCACTTCATTAGCCATGCTTCTATTGACAGCATAGTGTTTGTGTAAATATTGGTGTTAGTGAGTTGTCATCAACTTTTATATTCAGATTTTTGTAATCTTTAGTTAAGAAGAATTGCATGTATTAAATGAAATATATATATATATATATATATATATATATATATATATATATATATATATATATATATATATATATATATATATATGTAAAAATAAAAGAAATAAAAGAAAAATTATATCTATAAAAATAA
>CATIWR010020895.1:0-40964 GCA_949677035.1 Omphalea diandra | reverse complement strand
TTCCTGCCATTTGATTTTCAATAAGCTTCAACCCATTCATCCCTTGGGATTAGTTCTTCATTGCCATCCACAACTCTTGTAGAAGGCTTCCATTCCTTGATTACCACATCCCAGAGGTCCACCACATCTGTGTCTAAGTAGATTTCCATCTTATACTTCCAATGAGTATAGTCTGTTCCATCAAAATATGACCTTAGCTGTGAGTGGTTTACTCTTGTGCCATGATCTTGTTTCACCCAATGAAGGTTTGATTTGTGAAAACCTTGCTCTGATACCACTTGTTGTCCTTAGGCACCAAAAAGGGGGGTTGAATTGGTGAATAAAAATTTCAAGAATAAAGATAAAAGGAGAGGAAAGAGTAAAAGAGAGACAATCAATTTATGGTGGTTCAGGTATAAGTAACCCTACGTCCACTCCCCAACTAATCAATTGGGTATTTCACTATCTCAATGGTGTTTTCAAGCTCACACCCAACTTATACAACTTGTGTTTTGGATGGCTAACACACAACCTTACAACAATGTGTTTTCTAGGCTAACACAAAACCTCACTCAAGTGTTTCACTAGGCTCACACTTAAACCTTTCTAGAAGTTTTTTTATAGGCTAACACAAAACCTCAAAACTTGGTGTTTAATGCGCACACCTAACAATCATAATTTCATAAAGAAAATGAAGAAAATGAGTAGCAAAGATTGAGAGCTTTAATCACTTGTAATAAATTCCTTAGCTACCTTCTTCATGGCTATTTGGTGGAGTATTTATAGCCAAACTTCACCAAAGAGACGTTGCATATCATAGCTCATCAAATCTTTGAGACATGCTTGACAGATTTTGCATTAAATGCTTGTCAGGACGAAATCGCGGTCGCTATTGCCGTTCGCGGTCGCGAAATCTAAATTCTTCAAGGGAAACACCATTTGTGTCTAACGGCTAGTCCACGTGGCAGCTTCTTATTAGTTCAGCAGGAAAATATAGTCTTTGTCTTTTACTTACTTTTAGAAGTCGCGGTCACGAGTTTCCTTGCACAGGCCACGACAGAGGACGCTAATTCATCTGCCAAAGAAGTCATCTTTCTTCCATAGGATTTGCGGTCGCTACCAACAAGATGCCTCCATAAAATTTGACTTCTAACAGTCTTCTGGGACACTTGTCACGCTGTAGTTGTGGATTTGCTTCCCTCTTGAGTTACTTTGAAATTTGCGGTCGCGACTAAGGCGTGACTTGCACCGCGAATTCATCTGTCATAGAATGGCTTCTTCTTTTCCATTGGTCGCGGCCGAGAATGGCTTCGCGATTTCGCCTGCTTGAATTTCAGCATGTCTTAACATGTGTCGCGGTCGTGAATCCTAGATTGCGGTCGTTATTTACATGTCACTTTAGAGTTTATCAACTCCTTTCATTTCTTCTTGGGAGATTGATTCATTTCTGCAAAAACAACACTTATTTGAAATATTAGTGATGATCAATCTACTTTGTCAAGATCAAAAGAGTTTCTAAACTTAGGATTAATCATCCTAGTCCAACAATATTGATGCAAATCAATATGTGAGAACTACTCATCACTTCTCAGGAGCATAAAAAGACCATGACAAAGATATTGTGGAGCTTGGTTATCTCTAAGGAGGCATCCCCAAAGTACATGATGGCTTTGTTCACCAACAAAGGGAAAATCACTTTTTTTTATAAGGACTTACCTATTGAAAGGAGAGACCATAATTTGTGTTTGTTCATAAGAGGTGAAATGAAAGGGAGGCAAACTCTGTGTGTAATGGTTGATGATGGATCTAAAATTAACATTTGTCCTTTAAATCTATTACACAAGTTTGGAGTGTCAAAGAGAGATTTAAAGGCATCAGATAGTATTATCTGAGCTTATGATGAAAGTAGGAGACTAGCTGTTTGGGTGTTCAAGACTATGGTAAAGACTGGGGTTATAGAGACTATGGTAGAATTCATAATATTGGACGTTCCTATCACCTTCTCACTACTATTGGGGAGACTACGGTATCATCCTTTGGGAGATGTCCCATTTACTGTGCATAAAAAAAGTTAAAATTCCTTACATATGGGAGATTATGATCATCTGTGTTGTAGTAGGGGAGATAGTATTGACATTGAGCATAGTTATCCCTCATTTTAGGGGTTTTAAGATCGCTAGAGTTACTGATAAATGGGTGGACTCGAAGGTGGTGGGCATAATGAAGAATATGGACCATCTTCCAAGTCAAGGTTTGGAAAAGAATTAGATATCCCTACACAAACTATTAGAAATGGGTTGGGTTACTATAAGGACTAAGGTAAGTATATGGTGAAAGACCTGTGAAGCTATTATCTAATTTTTTTCATGAAAGAAAGAGAAGTGGTTAAGGAGATAGATAAAAAAAAATGACCAAATAAGATAAGAATCTATCAAAAGATTGATCCACTAGATGATTTATAGGGAGCATTCTTTCATATGCAGCTTAGGAGTGCAGAGGCAAGCTATTGGAATTATTAAGACTCATTTGCTGAGGATAATGAAGAAGAAAAAGAAGCAAGCAAGTTATGAAGGTAGTATAAGACTGGGGAAAGGACAAGTCTATAGTTTTGTACGACCCTCAGATAGTTTGCTTATAGAATGACAAGTGAAACATGTTTAACAAAGATTATGAATAGTGTCTATTAGATCAGTAGATCTGGGAAGCTAGAAAGTTAGTTGAGAAAAAACAAGCCATATGGATTGAGCTGGAGGTGTCCTATGAAGATCCAAAATAGGGTAAAAGTGGACCTAATGTCTATGTTAAAGGAAAGTATGCAAGGATCAACTTGGTGGACATAAATGACATGATTATGAACTTTATTGAGAATATGGAAGGAGGTAAAGGAACACAAGGGCAACCATTTAGGATTAGATAAGTTGAGTTAAATGGGATGACAATATAGGGAAAGCTTTATGAAAATTGAGCTTGGGGATCATAAGATGACTTAGAAATTTAGGGAAGTTATTAAAGCTACAACCGATACTAAGGATGAAGGTGAAGTTAGCTCTAAGCAGGTGGCTGACGGCTCAAAAACTACTTTTAAAATGGCTAATGATAAGGTAGGTGAAGAAGAGAGGAAGACTGATGCTGAGGAGACTCCAACTACACCTTTTGAAGAACCTTCTTATTCTACTACCTCTGATGTCCTTATTTTAGGATTTTTGAGGATGATTATGTATTTTTTTTTAAAAGTTTAAAGCAATGAATGATGAGTTTGCTCACTTGTGTGATGTCTTTCTTGATGGTAGTATGCATGACATGCATCAGTTAATGAGCATATTTATTATTAATAATTCTAAGCATACCATTGTATTTAACCTTTTACACTGGAGAATTTAAAAATCTTGCTCATCGCTAGTGACATCACACTTAAAGAATGAAGGAAGATGAATAGTTTCTCAGGAAGTACCAGAAGGTTTTAACATGAGCATATAAGGACATGCTAGGGGTTGATCTATGGATAGTTGAACACAAGATTTTGACATACCTTCACATGAGACTAGTAAAACATAAACTCAAACGAATGAGGCCAGAGTGGGCATTACTAGTAGTGGAGGAAGTGACAAAGCAATTGAAGGCCAAGTTTTTAGAAGTGGTTAACTATCTAGAATGGTTGGCTAATATAGTGTTAGTATGAAAGAAGGACAAAAGGGTAAAAATATGCATAGGCTCTAGGAATTTAAGCAAAGCTTGCCCAAAAATGATTTTCCCTTACCCCATATTAAAGTTTTGGTAGACAATATTGCAACTTGTGTCATGTAGTTCTTTATGGATGGGTTCTCTAATTATAACCAAATCCTCATGGCCATTACCTACAATTTAAAGATTGTTTTTACCACTAAATAGGGCACTTATTATTACCAAGTAATGTTGTTCGGGATAAAAAAAATGCTAGAGAAACCTATCAATTAATGGCCAATGCATTGTTTCACTATCTAATTCACAAAAAAGTAGAGGTGTATGTCGATGATATGGTGGTGAAATATGAGATTTGAGAAGGACATTTCAAGGCCTTGGAAAACTTTATGGAAAGGGTGGACTAGTGTAACCTCAGGATCAACCCTAGGAAATATATGTTTGGGGTCACCTCAGGCAAGTTGTTAGAGCATGAATTAAGCAAGAAAGGAATAGAGATGGACCTAAACAAAATGAAAGCCATTTAGGAAATGCTTACACTAAAGATGAAAAAGGAGGTTTGAAGGTTCTTAGGTCATCTTCAATACATCATCAAGTTCACAGCTAAATTTACCCCCATTTGTGAGCCAATCTTTAAGTTATTGAAGAAGGATCAACCTATAGTATGAAGTGAATAGTGCTAAAAGGCCTTTGAGAAGAAAAAAGAGTATTTGTCTAATCCACGGGTACCAAGATTGATAAAATCGACAAATCATTGATTTCATACTTGATAAAAGAGGAGAGTTCTACACGGGTGATGATAACATAAAAGGATGAAGGATGAAATGAACATGTTATGTACTACCTTAATAAGAAGTTGTTCCATATGAGGATAAATACAACTAGATAGAGAAGACATGTCTGACAATTGTATGGGAAAAAAAAGTTACAATATTATTTCCAAACTTACTCAGTGGAGGTTATTTCAAAGCTTGACCCAGTTAAATATTTATATGAAGCCATGTCCTTGATTAAGAAATTAGCAAAGTGGTTGACACTCTTAACTGAATTTGACATCAAATATATGACCAAGAAGGTGATTGAAGATTAAGCAATCATAGAATATCTAGCCCAATAATCACTTATAAAAGGAGAATTTGAACTTTCCCATGTTTTAAATAAAGGTTTAGTGGTAATAAAGCCACAGGGATGGATGATTTATTTTAATAAAACAATGAATAAGAAAAGAGCACGTATAGGGATGATTTTGGCATCACTAAAAGGAGACCTATTCCTTATGGCTAAAAAGTTAGACTTCAAGGTGACTAACAACATGGTTGAGTATGAAACTTGTGCATTTGGATTGTAATCATTGATCCAAATAGGAGTCAAGACAACAAAATTATTTGGAGATTCTCTACTAGTTATTTCTTAAGTGACTGATGAATGGGAATTGAACGATGAATGTTTGAGGATGAATGTTTGAGTCCATACTTAAAGCATTTGAAGAGGCTAGTTCAAAACTTTCAAAGGATCATGTTTCACCATATCCCCTAAGAGGAGAATGCAATGGCCGATGCCTTGGCTACCTTATTTCTATTTGAGATAGAGTTAAGAAGATGTCAATGAAACCTTTAATTATGCTTAGGTCTAGAACATTGTGTTATGTTAAAGGAAAGGTGATACAAATGTCCGTAGAAAATTGCCCATGGTATTATGATATACAAAGGTACTTAGAAAGTAGTGTGTAACTAAAATAGGAAAAAAAAGGATAGAGATGTAATTTAGAGGCTAGCTTCATAGTTCATGGTTTATGATGACATGGTATGCATGTAAGCAAATACCATACAAGATTCATTTGAGGTGTCTAATGAAAGAAGAAGCCAATAGAATATAGATGAAGTGCATGCAGGGGTCTGTGGTCCCCATATGAATGAGGTGGTCTTAGCTAAAAAGATTTTAAGGATGGCATATTATTGGATGACTATGGAATATGACTATATCAGGATCGTAAGGGGTTGCCATAAATGTCAAGCTTATGGCAGTCTTAACTACTTACCGTTGATAGAGCTGTAGAATTTGACTTCACCTTAGTTGTTCATAGCATGAAGAATCTATATGGTTAGAGAAATCAAACCAGCTTCTACAAGGGGGTATAATTATATTGTAGTGGCAATTGATTACTTTTTGAAATGAGTAGAAGTCAAATCTTTCAGAAAGCTACAAGTAAAGCAAATGGTCCAATTCATAGAAAGGAATCTTATCTACCACTATGGCATGCCCCATCACATTGTAATAGATAATAGAGTACATTTTCAAGCAAAGTCTATAGTATCCTAAAAAAATATAAGGTGATTCATCACAACTCGTCAACTTACAAGCCACAAGCAAATGGTGTGATGGAGGTAGCTAATAAGAATATCAAGAACATCCTTACTAAAATGTTTGAGATCTATAAGGACTAGTCAAAAAAATTGTCTTTTGCATTATAGGTTATTAAACCATAACTAGAATATTGATGGGAATGATACCTACTCTTTAGTATATAAAATGAAAGCAATGTTGTCAATAGAAATGGGGAAGAAATCCTTACGGTGTTGGTTAAGATGAGGATTCCCCGAGTATTAGTAGGTGAAAATTTGGTATGAGTAGCTAGCTCTATTAAATAAAAAGAGGTTGAAAGCCCTCTACTAGAATCAGCTGGACTAGGCAAGGATGGTGGGTACCTTTAATAAAAGGGTTAAGCACGATAAAAATTTATGACTTGGTGTTAAAGGCAATATGGCTACAAACTCAGGATCCCAAGGGAAAATTTAAGTTAAATTAGGAAGGTTCCTATATGGTCAAACAAATGTATTCAGATGGTGCTATGAAGCTATCCGACATGGACAAGAATGAATTCTTTAAGTTGATAAACTTAGATAGGTTAAAGAAATAGTTTGTGTGAGAAAGTGAGAAAAATAAATAAGTTCGCTAAGTCAAAAACTTGAAAGGGTGGCTATGACAAAAATTATGACACAAGATGAAAAAAAAAAGAGAAAAAAAAATAAAGAGAATAAGCCCACTAGGTCAAAAATCCAAAAAGGAGGCGTAGGCAAAAATTAAAGCATAAAAATTGAAATAGAATAAATAAAGCAGAAGGCGAGATAATGATGACACAACCAAAGGATAAGGGATAAAAAATAAAGAGCTAGTAAGTTAAAGACATTGATCGAGACAACTGGGTGATCTAGTGTGTCATTACTAAAAGTAGTGATCATGCGTTTAATTAATATAAAATATGCAAATTATAATGGCTCATAACAAGTATGATATTAAAAGGAAATGCATTTGCATAATAAAAGTAATCCTTATCGAACATTTCTTTGACTAAATGAAATACAAGAAGTTATTTCTCAATGTGCTCATTGTTATTATGGAATTTTGATGATATTAGAAAAGTCTTGTGTCTTTAATTACCATGCAACCAAGCCTCAAAGTCAGCATCATTTGAGGTAGCGGTCTTGGTTAGAAAGATTTGATAAATGTATCAATCAACCCAAGTGGCCTCCACCTTATCCAACAAGCTCTAGGTCAAAGGTCTCTTCAAAAATATAGTATAGAAGACCATTACATCTAGTATAGCTTCAAACTGGCTACAGACTCGAACTGGACCGTAAAAGGTATTGGATGTTAAAGTTGGAATGATCACACACCTTTCACAAGTCCTCAAAGTGATACTAATTAATCTCCACCAAGGGCAGGTCTAACGAATGTCAGAATTTGGAATATGAGACAACCACTTGGCCCATTCAGCTCTGACAAAAAGCATGCCATGACAGATGGTGATTTGAATGATATCGTGGAAAATAATGCCTCGCATCCACAATGATGTTGAGTTTTGAAGAATAAGCATAATGGAAAAATAAAAATTAAATGCTCAAAATGCCTATAGGAACCATGTGATTCAAATAAATTGACGAAAAGGATATGAAATCTTACCAGTTCGTGCAAAAGGAGGCAAGGTCGTTAGAAGGTAGACAGGGTTTTACATCGATAACACCTTAATTTAAGCTTGGAGTGTAGATTGTCAAATTCTGATGCTACTAAAATGATGAACAACCTCTACAGGTATCCACATGAATGAACTCTCCAAAAAGAAGGGTGTGCTAGCACCAAGGATGTTTTTGACTCTCTCTAAACATTTTTTAAAGTTAATGTGAATGTTCTATCTGTTTTCAAAAATCCCTAGCATTAATATATCTTAATTGTTTGGATATATATGCTAACTCAGTATCTTAAAAAAGATAGATAACTTATTTTAATCTTTAAAATGAAAAAGGATGTCTAAATGTCAAGATAATTATCTCTTATTATCTTTATATATATCTAAAGAGAGCAGTAAATATAATTTCTCTTTTGGGTATATTCTAAGTATGCAAGTCTATAGGTTCACATAATGTTGATAATGGCCTAAAACCTATTTCTAGCCCACAAGTCATAACTGGCCTATAGCAAACATTATGACGACCCAAATTATGTGAAAGTCAATAATTCATCCTAACCTATTTTACAAATAGAAATAGCAATATAATCCTTTTGTCACATTATATCTCAATTGAACATAAGACATGGATCATGTCATCCTTATATAGTTTAACTATTTCTTAATCTTCAAATAGTCTTATGTAAAATGAAATTGATAGCCTTTATCAATTCATTTACGCATGACCATGCAATTGCTTTAGTGTAAATTATCAAAATGCCTAGAGATATATTTCTCATAAATGAAAAAGGAACAAATTTCTTATCAATCACTCATATTCCTTTATACCATTTGCTTCATGTCAATATTAGTCTGTATGATCATCATGTTAATGATAATGATGAAACATATCAAAATATGAAGTTCATCATATTATAATTCATATTGATTTTCAAGTTAGAGGATTAAGTTAATACTATTGCATGAGAATCACTTATGATAGTTTATCCATGCAGTGTTTTCATAGTGAATCATTTAATACAATATTTCTTAAACATATATTTATGTGTTTGACTTAATATCTCATATCCATGATCAGTAAAACATAGATATTAATCAAAATACATACTCGTCTTATTTATTATTATCTCAATAATAATGACCAACAAAGGACCATTTAGAATCGAATTCTTAACACTTGAGGTTTTTACTATCAAATCACATAGTTGATGACATTAAGTAGAATTAACTATTCATGAAATTTGTCATTTAGCCACAAACACAATAATAAACATATTTAATAAAAAAAAATGTAACCTTGACATTAATAAAAACATCCATTATAAAAATTTGCCTAGGCACATACCTAACAAGTGGGAGCTTTCAAAAAATCTAATTTCTCTTATTGTTATATCAAAAAGGAGAAAAAATAATAAAAGGAAAAAAAAAAAGCTCTTTAGGTTGAAAACCCAAAACAACAGGCTACAAAAAAATGAATAGCCTATTGGATTGAAAACCTATAAAGGTAGCATAGGTAAAAGTGAGGATGAAAAAATAAAAAACAAAAAAATAAATGAAAAATAAATAAAAAAGAGAAGAAAATAAGAACATAAAAATAAAGAAGAATAAAAGGTTGTAACAACAACACATATCTAAAGTAACAATAGGTTCTTGGTGAAAGACTCACTAATGCTAAGTGATACATTATCTAGGCCCACAATCGTCTCGCCTAAAATTATAGGTGTTAGAGTCTTTCCCAGCTCAATCTCTTCTATGAGTGGCAAAATGTGCAAATTGATCTCCCTATCAACCCTTCACAATAAAAATTCTTCCATTAATATGGTCACTAGGATACGCTTGAGCCACCCTAGCATGGCCTCTCAAAGAATGAAGAGTGGGAAATGGGGATGTGAGGATTTGTATTCACCTTCTCATGAAGACAACTATATAGATTGCTTAAGTCATCTCTACAAACAAGTTATTAGTTTGTACAAACAATTTAAAGGTTTGTACATACCATTTTCCTTATACTTTTCGCAGTAGAGTTTCCTATGTATTTTGGGCATCCAAATCAAGCCACACTTGTTCAAAGAAGCACATACACAAATAAATAGGTGGAATTTACACATGTATTCATCTAGAATATGTATAGAGTATTCGAACATAAATCAAGCTTTCATTTCTAATAAAAGAGTTAGAATATGACAATATAAATGTGTTTTCAACTCAAGAATACCTTAATAGCCTGAGCATCCAAAAATGGGCATAAAACATGCCCAACAAATGTGCCATGGTGCCAAACTATTCAACAAAACAAAAAAGAAAAAACCTAGTGCCTAGAAATGTTGAAGGAAAAGGGGGGGAGGAAAACCACACTCGACTTAGTCCTCATTATCCTCCTTCTTAAAGGTACCCATGCAGCTCTCCAACTCATTAGGTGCTCAATGCTTAATCTGCTCCATCTAAGCTCAAAGCTTTGATAACTCATTATATGTCTCTCAAAGCTGCCTAGTATGACACTGGAACACCTCTTGTAATGAACATAGGTTTAGAATGGTTAGGTCACAAACAAGCATAATCATGCAGACATAACTTGCATTGTTACTAACATAAACTTTGTGGGTTTGCTACACTATCCTCTTAAGCATAACTATCAGGTCAAACATGGCCTCACCCTAAATGCGAAGGATATGCAAAAAAGAAAACAAAGTCAACAAATGCAATAAGGAAGAAATGGTACAAGTACTGGAAGGAGAACAAGAGTGATCCTCATGTGAGTCATGCCAGCTAGTTTGAACGTACATGATGACCGAGGAATGTCAAGAGCCATTATGGACCTAGTAAGGGAAGCCACACATATCTCTACTAAGTTGTCAGTAAATAGATCTAGCTTATCTACCATAATGGGCTCTAAACCTGAATTTTCTACAATGACTACACTAGCTAATAGTCATCGTCTTTTAAGCTAGCTGCCACTATAAAAATCTAGTGAAATAGTGACAGATTTAGCAATGAAATTTTTTGTAGCAAAATAGTGATGAATTCCTAATGTAAGCACATAATTAGTGATGAATTTGAAATCCACCATTAATTTAGCAGGCAAAAATTGGCGCCAAATTGGCTCCAGTTTGTTGTCGACGACCTAATGATGAAATTTTTCACTGCTAGGTCTAATGATGAAATTGTCTATCAAGCCATCACTAGCCTAACAATGGTGTTGTCGTCACTATGCTAGCGACGACAAATTCATTGCTAAGGTAGTGATGGACACTAATAAGCTACCAATGGATGCCCATCGCTAATTCAGATTAGCAATGAAATTTTTCATTGCTAATTTTTTTGCACCATAATAAAATTTTAAAAGTTGTCTAGGTGAAAAAAATAGCGATGGATTCAATTTCATTGCTAATCAGTGACAAAATTTTTCATCACTAATTTTTTAGCTCCGAAATAAAAATTTAAAAGTTTTTAGTAGAGAAATTTACGATGGATTCAATTCCATTGTTAATCAGTGAGAGATTAGTGACAAAATTTTTCGTCACTACTTTTTTGGCTCCAAAATAAAATTTTTTAAAATTTTTATGTGGAAAAATTAGTGATGGATTTCATTTCTATCACTAAATAGCAACGGTTTAAAGACAAAATTTAGTAGCTAATTATTCCCTCTAAAATGAAATTTTTACCTGAAAAATAAAAATTTTAATTGTACAATATTTAGTGACAAAATTTGCATTTTAGCAATAAAAATTTTCGTTACTAAAATTTTTTTACCTCATTTTTATTTCTTCCACTTATTTTTCATATTATTTTTCCCATTCTTTCTCCCTTTATTTCTCTACCTTCTCTCTTTATTATATTCTCCTTTCTCCCTTTCTTCTCATCCTCCCTCACCTTCGCCTCTACCTCCTTCACCACATGCTATCGCTAGGACTATTCGTCATTTAGTTTAGTTTGGTTTGATTTAAGCAAAAAAAATTGAAATAATGAATCACCTGTAATTCCTAATAGAACCGAATCAATATTGTATAAAAACCAATGAAACTAAATTTCTTCGGTTTAGTAGATTAATTAGGATTTTAATCTTGAATTTAACGGCCTCAATTTTAGACTTGATTTTGGACTTAACTTAGTTTTAATGGCCCAATTTAAACCTTATTTTAAGCTATTTTTGACCCATTTTTTAATGTTTTATTTGCTAAATATTATAAAAATTTTAAAAATATTGAAACTCAATTTAATCTGAAAATTAAATGAACATAAAACATAAAACATAAACCAAGTTACATATCAAAAAATCTCCTACATTCAAGTTATAGATCTTAACTCTGAAAATTAAATCAAGTTACGCATCTCATACAAATAAAGAGTTCTCCAACATATTACGAAAATTCTCGCAAACCATCATTCCCTCTAGCACCAAGCGAGTAGAAGAATTCCTTTAATGAAAATCTTCATATAAATGAAATGGATGAAGAAACTAAGTTCACATGGAATGTCAAAAAAAGTAGCACAACTCACAATCACAACAATTCCTATCCATGAAAATCACACAATGATACCTCATCAATCACAACCACAACTTACAAGCAACACCTATTTCATCAAAAAATAGCAGTATGGATTAAATGAAAAAAAAACAGTAATATTAGTAATAAAATTATCAATCCCAGTTGAACAACAGCTTGCAAAAAATAGTAATATTGTCACATTGAACCTAAATACATTTGAAAGATATTTTTTTGATAGCAGTATTGTCACATTGAATCCAAAAAATAACAGTATTGTCACATTGAACCTAAATACATGTCAAATTATTATTCCCAACTGAAGAATTGTTATTTCTTGATGAATAGAGAAAATCATTTAATGCTTTAAACCTAAATACATGTAATATACTAATCTCTCATAAAATTAACACAACGAGAATTAAAAGATATTAAAAAAATACATGTATGTTATGAACATGACCAAATCAGGAGAAGCAGCATGTCAAAAAGTGCATTCACAATATAAGTTTACATGAACTTTGAACAAAAAATTGAAGGAAAGAAAATGTCTAAGATGCACACCAAAAATTATGTAATCAATAATACATGTATCAAACTAAATTCAAGTGCACATTTTGAAAAGAAAAACAAACAGAATCCGACAGATGGAAGCAACAATAAAAAAAGGCACATCACGAATTCAAAATTTTATTTAAATTTAAAATTTAACTAAAATAGAGCAGTAATTAACAAATAACTAAGTTGAATTTTATATACATACCATTTATCAAACACATTTGGCAAACAAAATTCAAATGCCCATCCGCAAACTAAAAATGAATAAAAAATTTAAAATTTAGAATTCAATAAAATAGAGCAAATTAAATTTAACTCAGTGGAAGCTATGGTTTTCTCACCTTCAATTATCCACAAAAGAATTTTCATTAGTATAACTTATACCTATATTGGCAAAATCTGAAAAACAAAAAAAGATTAATAAAAGTACAACACTCAAGCTATAATTATATAAACAAAACAAAATAAAGTACATATTTAGATACTTTTACCATACCATCTTCAAGCTTTTCAAGATCTGTTATATTTTCTTCAACGATCATAGGATCAAGTGGTGATCGAAGCCAATCTTTTGTGCAAATAAGAGCTTGTGCTATTTTAGGAGTTAGAGAACTTTTAAATGCATTAAGAACTCTTCCTCTTATACTAAAGGTGAACGTTAAGGCAACTATAGAGATAGGAACTGCTAATACATCTCAAGCTAATTGTAAGAGGACAGGAAACCTACTACTATTAACTTTCCAAATGAAATCTAAATTGTGAGAGAATAGGAACTTTCCACTATTAATTGTGAGAGGATAGGAACTGTCATTTGCATCTTCACTCTCTATGTTTTTCTTCTTGAATTGATCATCCAAATGAAATCTAAATTTGTTGGATCCCTCACTTTGAGTTGCTTGTGAACTTGAAATTTGTGAACTCTCATTTTTACGCACATCCATAGGCTGCAACAGTCTTTTATACTCTCCAAATAAGTCATTCAAGACATTCTTAATTTTTTTGTCAAATCCTAACCTACTAAACTCCCATATACAGTCGTAAGTGCAAAATCTGAAATTCTAACTTATAACGTGTGTCAAGAACAATAGCCACATATATAAGTTTGTTCATTTTATATGGATCTCCTCAATATTTGTCAAACTTGCTTTTTATTTTTTCACCTATAGATTTCAAATCACAATCATCACTCTCTTTCTATTCCTTGAGTAGACACTCAACTACACTAATCTCTTGGAAAAAATCATTAAACGTAACATACAATGAGCTAGAAATCCTTAAGGTGAGATCATAAAAAACTGGCTAATAATTTTGCCATTTTCCTAACATTTTCCCAATCTAAGGAATTAGGCACCCCACTACTTCCATCTTCTTGAAAAAGATTAATAGTAAAAGATGGGTCTTGATTCCTAAGTTACTCAAATGCCCTTTTAAATTTTTTTGTCGCGCTTAGCATTAAATAGGTGGAATTCCACCCTGTAGACACACCTAAAGTTACCAAACTCTTGCTTTTAATTTTATCAAATTCACAACATTCCTTAAAATTTTCCAATCTTGCAAGAGATTGTCTTACATATCTCATTGCTTTTCGAACCCTCATAATCGATGTATTCACATTCTTGAACCCATCCACTGCAACTACCTTGATGATATGGGCAATACACCTCATGTGAAGGTAATTGCATTTAGTAAAACTAGTCCCCAACTATTTAACTTCCTTCTTAAATATTCTACTGCTACACCATTTGAACTAGCATTATCAACTGTAATTGTAAATATTTTATTAATCCTCCAATCAATCAAACAAGACTCAATATCCATTCCAATTAACTCACCTTTATGACTAGAGATTGGAATAAAATTAAGAATTTTCTTATGCAACTTCCAATCACTATCAATATAATGAGCAGTGGTAACATATAATTAATCCTTTGTAATAACATATAATTAATCCTTTGTAATGAAGACTGTGTCTATGGTTAGACAAACTCTTTGGCTAGATTTTTTTAAAAAATAATTCTTCAATTTTAACCTCTCATCTAAGTATAGTTGGTAACAATCTCATGTAATAGTTTGTCGGGATGGGATTTGGAACTTAGGTCGTGTCATAGCCATTTATTTCCTAAACCTTTTCTTTTCCACAAATTTAAATGGGAGTTCATCAATAATAATCATTTCAGCCAAACAATATCTTATATAATCTTCATCAAACTTCTAAGTACTTAATGTACCTAGTCGCTCACCCTCCCTTTCATAACTATGTGAAATTGTGATTGTTGTTTGGGCAAACTATTTGGGTGTTTTTTACAAGTTTTCAAGTGCTTATTGAGTGAAGTAGTGCCATTCTTTTTTGTGTTAGAATAGATTGCTTTACGACAATAATTGCTTCTTTTTTTTTTGCCTTCTTGGTCAAGAAACTTTATGAAGTGAACCCATGCATCAGCCCTTGTAGCCATCACTTTTCTCTTTAGTATAGAAGTAGTACTCGTATTGGTCTGTGTAGAAGGTTCAGGATGGACAACTGCTTCTATCACATTAGTTTATTCTAGTTCAAACATCTAAAAAATAAAAAATATATATATCAAATAAAATTAAATTAAAATGTATATGTATAAGATATTGAAAGAACCAAACCATATCAATATACTGATGATGAAATATTCTAATGACAACATCATTATTAAACAAATAAAATTTGTATATAAAGAAGTTCAATCGTAAGCTTCCTTTCATATATTTAATGTTTATAAAAATTGACGTACTGCATGTGTTTTTGAAAAAATATTTTGGTAAATTACAATGAAATTAGTGAAGGAAAACTGAAAAAACCCAACCTACCCAAGTCCATTAAAATTGATTAACTGAAGACAAGAAACTCTTAAAGGAAGCCAAGCCAAGCCCAAATTCTGAAAATAATAAAATTTTAAAAAAGGTCAAAATGTCTATAAAAGCTGCATGAACATAAAAATTAAAAAAAAAATCTTTTCAACAAAAACATTATTTCATTAACAAATTTATAAGAAAATACAATTCCTAAAAATTATACCTCATATTATATAAAAAAAAAAAAATTGTAACATGCATCTTTTTTTTTTTAAATCACTCTAAAGTTGAAGATAATTGAGTTGCAAATCGATGTAGACATCAATATATATAGACCAACCTAAAGCGAAAAATGGAAATTTCTTGAACACACCTTATCAAGCAACAATTATATCTAAATCATATTCTAAGCCACGTACATGCACTATAAATATAAAAGAAATATTGAATTATTGAATACATACCTTTGCAAGAATCTTGTCTTCAGTTATGGAAAGAGCTTTATCTTGCTTTAAAAGGGTAATAATTCACACATAAATTTTCTATTCACATAAAAATTCTACCAGTTTTAAAAAAAAAAATTGGAGGTTTGAAGCTTCATTCTGATGCAAAGGGTGAGCATTTGAAGTAAAAAGAAAATGGTGTCAACAATTCCAATAAATCTATAAGAAATGGCAAGCATCAGTAATGGTGCATCAAATAGGCATAAATGAGTGAATAAGATACTTGAATGGGTGAAGAAGAAACGTGAACAAGGTGAAGAAGATGAGATAGAAGAAGAGAGGGTAGGTGGGTGGGGTGGCCATGCGACGTAGAATGATGATAAAGTGAGTGTATTATGCTGTTAGGTTAGGGTTTCTAAATTTTTCTTAAACTTCTAAATTGTGCATCCATGTTAGTGTGTGCGTATGTGTATGTACTATAAATTGGGCGGTAAGGTTATTTTCAAAAAAATTTTTCCAAAAACCAAATCAAATCGATATAACCAAATATGAAGAACCAATTTTTCAAATAAACCAAATCAAAATTTTGAATTGAGTCAATTCAGTTCAATTTCTCAGTTCAAACAAAATAATAGATAGCCCTAGCCACTACCTTCTCCACCACTCTTCACTGTCTCCTTCACCACTTCCTCTGTCGCCATCTCTTTCATCGCCATCTCCTTCTCCATCACCCACTGTCATCTCCCCTACCGCCTTTACCACTCGCTGTCGCCTCCTCCACTGCTTCCTCCATCGTCGCCTCCTCCACCATCGCATCCTTCAAATTTTTATGTTAATTGAAAATTTGTAATTTTTAATATTTAGTTAGTTGAAAATATGTAATTGTCAATTTTTTGTTACTTGAAAATATGTCATTGTTAATTTTTTTTTATTACTTGAAAATATGTAGTTATAAATTTTGCAATTTTAAAGTTCTTAAATTCCATTTTATTTTCTATAATTATACTTTTTAATATTTAATTTAAAATTTTATGGCTTATTTATTTTATAATGGATAACATATTGATGTTTAGGTTTAAAGAATTGATAATATATTAACATTAAAATTCAATAAATTGATAATTTATAAGTATGATAATCAAATTATTAATATAATGAATTTATTAATTCTAATTTTATTAACTTTAATTTTTTAAAATAAATAAATAAATAATAAATATTTATTTTTTATAAAAATTTAAAAGTATAAAATATAAAATATAAATAAAAAATAAAAAAATTAATATGCAAAATATTGAATAAATTTAAAGTGGAATTGCAATGAAATTTTCCATCACTAAAGTTCCATCGCTATTTTTAGCATTGAAAAATTTTGTTGCTATGCCATTGCTAGCCCTTAGTGATCATTAGTCTAGCGATGGACTTAAGTCCATCACTAAGGTACTTTCGCGAAGGAATTTGCCTGGTTTGTGATGCAAAATTTCATCCCTAATTTGATAAATTTTTGTAATGTACCCAAAACATGTTAGAAGGTGGGTGTTGAGGTACAATTCAAGCATTCAGCCTCTCGTTAGAGCAACACGCAGTCCTCAAGGTAACACTCTAGGATGGAGGGCCCCACCAGCAATCGCCACCCATAGGAAAGCTCCTTAGCCTCCATAACCTCAAGTTGTCAACCATTTACTAGACCCCTTCCATTTTAGATGAAGCAACAAAAAACAAGACACATTGTTGTAAGCCTGGTTAAAGTGACAAATATTATAAAACTGATAATTTGATTTCTATTTTGCAGCTTATACATACCTGAGCCATCATTGGCTTGTTCAGGTAGTTACGCCTAACCCCCAGGGATGACTCACATGGTACGCGAAGCTCCACCATGCAAAGCACAGGTAGCCCCCATCCATGCCCTCTAAAGGGTTATCACCCTCTAGCAGCCCCAACTCTATAGCCTTGGCCTATCAAAAGGAAATTGTTAATAACATAAATAATAATAAATAGAAGTGAAAGCAATATGGGTAAAAAATGCTCACCTTAAGGGTTTATCGGTCGTGGTTCATGTACAATAGCCTGTGGCAACATCTATCAAGATATCATTATAAATGGGCTATCGCAGCAGAGCCTTAGTCAAAGCAACGAACTAGATCAAGATCCTTAAGGGTTGGTAAGAGGCAAATCTCTACACTATCCCTAAGGTTGGACAACAAGGTCCCTATGAGACTGTGTAGTAAAAAGCAACAAACCACCTGATCAATCACCTCTTGAGGGCTAGCATCGGTCATTAAAGGAGTGTTCTTTTTCAGCTTAGAGTACTCAAAAGTGGTGTTCCCCTTTGTGATGGGAACACACCTTAATAACCAACACACTGTTAGTTATGTATCCTATGTCAGTACTTGTAATGGATATTTTCTTAATAATGTCATGGTTGTTTGTTATCAAATATCTCTTTTATTTACTGCTAAATAATAAATTTCATGAATAGTTAATTATATCTAATGTCATCAAGTATATAACTTGATAGTAAAACCTTTAGGTATAAAGAATTATGTTCTAAACTGTCTCTAGTCAGTCATTATTATTGGGATAATAATGAAAGAAGATTAGTATGTGTTTGATTGATGACTTTTACTAGTCATGGATATGTGATATTAAGTCAAACACATAGATACATGTTTAAGAAACATTGTATTAGATCGACCACTATGAAAGTACTATATGGATTAATAATCATAAGTGATTCTCGTGCAATAGTATTAACTTAATCCTCTGATATGAAAATCGTCACAGATTCTAATATGATGAACTTCATTTTTTGATATAGTCCAATATTATCTTTAATTGGATAATCATACAGACTAATATTAAACATGAAGTAAATCATATAAAGAAATATGAATGATTGAGTAGGAATTTGTCCCTCAAATATTTTTATAAGAAATTTATTTCTGGGCCCTTCAATCAGTTACACTAAAAAAGGATTGCATGGCCATGCGGTGATGAATTAATAAGGTTTATCAATATCATTTTATATCAGTCTACTTGGAGATCGAGAAATAATTGAACTATATAAGGATTATATGATTCATGTCTTATGTTCAATTGAGATATAATCTGACAAAAGAATTATAATGCTATTTATGAAATTGGTTAGGTTGAATTATTGACCTTCACATAATTTGGATAGTTAAAATGTCTTGCTAGAGGCCATTTACGACTTGGGCCACTGCCAATATTATGTGAGCCTACAGGGTCGCGCACATAGAATATGCCTAAAGTGAAATTGAGTTTTTACTACTCTTTTATTTATAATTAAGATAATTAGAGATATTATCTAAAATTATAAGATATTTATTTCATTTTAAAAGGGTTAAAATGAAATAGGATATTATTTATATCTTTAAGATATAGAGTTACCATAAAATATCTTAATGGTTAAGATATATATATATATATATATATATATATATATGCATACACATTTTAGGGTTTTGTATGAAAGCATGTGTTCACATTTTCTTCAGAAAATACAAAATGTTTTAGAGAGAGAAAAAACTTAGCGCTAGCATACAAGTTGTTTTTGGAGAAAACCTATTTGTGTGGATAATTGTAGAAGGCGATCATCCTTTGGTGATATTTAGATCTGACTTTAAGCTCGAGGTAAGGTGTTACTAGTGTAAACCCTCTCTTAGCCTTCAGACAGATTTGTCATCTTTTCACACAAATTAGTAAAATTCACATCCTTTCCTTTCAATTTAATCAAATCTCATAGATCATTGGTGGGATTTTTTCTAGAATTTTTTTTTTGTTGTGTTTGTTCTACGAATTCCAACATGCACATAGTCCACCTGTAGAACAGGGTGATAAATCCTGGCATCAATAGGTAAAGGGATCCCCAAGCGCTAAATTTCAGTAATGAACGTGAAGTCTCCCGGATTTAATGTTAGCTTTGAAATCTGTGATAAGTGGAGGTATGGGTGGTGTTTATCCACCTCTCCACTAGCACTTATAGGGCGGTTGCATCTTTTTATGGAGATTGATTCAGCATGAGCCTAGTCTCCTTGAGTTGCATGATCATACGTGAGGGTAGCCAATGTAATAGCTTCACTCTATTTGCCAAAAGGGATATTAGCCTAAAATGAATGGAAGAAGTTGAGATCACACAATATGCAAAAACTGAAGACAATCGTAGATAATAATACAAGAAAGATTGAATTAGACTTCGCAAGAAAGCTAAGAAAATCAAAACAATAAGAATAAAATGATAGGTATGCATAACACATATGAGATCAATTAACCATCAATTCTTCATATTTTTTTCACATAAGAATATGTGCAATACCTAATAAATCACTAAAATGCAGAAAATCATGTTAAAGCACAAAGTTCAAAGTAAACATCAAAGGACAAAATAGCTTGGGCCAAAAAACAAAAAGAATTGAATACTGCAAGTTTCAGGTACACAAATTACATGTAAGTGCATACAAATATCTAAATTTTTATTTTTTATGTGTAGGTATAGGCTAAATATAATAATGATTCAAAAAACATGAAAAATCAAGATTAATTGTGTCGTTGTAAATAAATATGGCAAGAAAAGCCCTAAGGCATGTGTAAAATTCAATTAAGATAATTTTTAAAACTAACTCTAATTCTTTTATGGATGCAAGAAATAAAAGGGCTATGCTCAAGCTATGACAAAGACCTACAACATAGATGTCAAATTTACAAGTATTGCAAACATAAAATTCGCAAAAGAATGAATAAAAAGTTACAAAAAAAAAATATTTACAGGAATTCACAATATTTGTGACAATTCAACCATGGATAACCCAAAAAATTCACAAAAATTTAAATAATTTGATAGAATTTAGTGAAATCTCGATGAGAATTTAAAGATAAAATTATCAAATCTCACAAGTATACATTTTAATTTACCAAAACCATTTCACATACTAATTCGGGCAATTTTTCATGTACAAGGATCCAAAACAATAGAAATACGCAAATCAAGGTCACGGTTGATAAACAATTCTAAAAATACAATAGGTGAGTATCATATAGGCTAGTCTAATTTTTGGAAACTAACCTATCATTCACATGCATAACGGAATTTGTGATAGTGCCTAAAAGTAAAAAAGTATCAAAAAAGAGAAGGGAAGAAAAGAAAATTAAAAAGAAAAAAGAGAGAGAAAGAAATGTGAGACCTACCAAGCCAAAAGCGGCACCAACCAAATGGAAGTAGAGGTCATAGACAAAGGGCACATCTTTGCCCGACTTGAGACCTTACGGGCATGTCTTGGGTAAGACGTGCACAAGGGGAGACACTGGATCAAAGCCTAGAGTAGCAACCAAAGCCCCCAATGCATCATAGACAACATGGTCCTTCATAGGACAATCCACAATAGCATTGTACATAGGGTCATCAAAAGTGTGCCATAGCGAATCCGAGTTAGGAAAACCTAAAATCTTTAAATCTAAATAGTTTTTAGTGAGGGAAAGAAGAAAGAAGGAGAATAAATAACACAAATGAGGTTAAAGCTAGTTAAACCCCTTTATATACTAGGGTTGTTTATATATATAAGCCTTGTCTGTGTAAACAACTAATGCCACTCCACATTACAAAATTACACTACCGCTTTGTGCTTTTGAATAAATTGTTTGTATAGATATTGGACATGCCTATATATGCCATTAACAAACTTAGAAGGAAAAAATGAAAGGAAAAGAAGAAAATAATGGTTTGTAATAAATGACCAAAATGTTCTTAAACCTCTAATAGACTAGGAAACTTAAGCCAAGCTCTATAATACTCATTAAAATCCTAGAATTACCCTTGGAATACCAAATGTACTATAAATTACCAGCCATAAGGGCTACCAATATCTTACTCTATTATCTGAAACCTATCAAAATATATAATTTTTGTTAAGCCATCATTTAATGTCCAAATGGTTACCAAAATATAGACTCATTCCTAGTGGATGCCAAAAGAGCTTCTAAATCAATTTTACACCATAATGACTATCCAAGTTACAAATTCTTAGAATCACCCCCAACAAATGATAGAAGGGTTGATTAACAAATTTTACATCTAAGAATGATTGTTAAAATACAAAACCCTCTCCAACAGATGCCAGAAGGGCTGTTAAACTCATATTTCATGCTAGAATAGTTGCTAAAGTATGAAACTCCCTTCAGAATGGCTACCTAAAATCCTAACTTTGAACCTAGTACCTGCTACAAAGCTATTGGAAAGAAACCATTGACACTAGGACCTACTAGAAAGCTATTAAAGAGATTTTGTACCTGTTAGAATGCTACTAAGCCATTTCAGAACTTTAGCACCTACTCAAGGAGCTGCTAAAAGAATGCATCTGCTAATATCTTTTTTGGTGTTTACATTTTAACAATGTTATGTTATGTTTTATTCAATGGTCATTTCTCAAATGTCATTTTCTAAGCCTTATAAAAGAAGGGTAAACTATAAGCATTGGATTTTGGACCTTAGGATGTAAGCATAATGATGAGAAATTATTTGAATTATTCCTTAAAGAATGTGAGGAAAGGTTGTTACGAGGAAGGGATAAGGCTTGAAAGAAACCTTGGATCAAA
This sequence comes from Omphalea diandra, assembly GCA_949677035.1. NCBI lineage: Eukaryota > Viridiplantae > Streptophyta > Magnoliopsida > Malpighiales > Euphorbiaceae > Omphalea > Omphalea diandra. Next base: position 18,426 of record CATIWR010020895.1, on the reverse strand, counting down.
CCATAACCAAGCCTACCACCCAAACCAATCCTAACTTAAAGGCCACTAAAATAGCTTATAAATGGTTGTACAACTAACTCCCTCTAACTCCCCTAGCTATATAGCCAAGTCTTCAGCCCCAACAGAAAGAAGATTTTAGAATAGTTGCCTATTAACTTCCACTTAGCTGTACAACTATTCTCTAGTCTATATAACTAAATTATTGGTTATATAGAAAACTTGAGAACTATAATTCCTTAACTCTCATTGATCTTATCTAATAAGCATTGAGTATTGAGTGTAACTCGAGCCATTTGACTTAGGTGCATCCTTTATCCTCTATAAATACCCCCTATTTGAAATATGGAAGGATGTTTTTAGAATCTTAGTGTTACTTTGCCAAAATCGCTATTGAAACCTCCCTAAACATAGAACACACCACTTAATCCATCAAGCCAAAGATCCAAGGTATTCTTCAAGATTTTGAACCTTTCTTCTGCATTGCGCTATGCAATTGAAGGATAAATTCATCATTAGAGTGCCTTTGATAATAAGACAAATCAATAAGAACATTTAGGGACTCAAATTCCCCTTCCCTTTATTTCTTTTTTCCCCTTGTTTTTACTAAGTTTCAATCCTAGTTGTCTATACAGACCGCTAAGTAAGTTGTATAGAAGACCAATTGGTTTGTACAACCCATATTGACCAAGGAACAATTTTCTTTCACTTCTTCTTCTCCACTCATTTTTATTTGTTCTTTTATGGGGTCATTTAAGGTTTTTGTGAGTTTTAATGGTAGAATAGGGATAAGATTTCAAACCTATAACCCTCTATTCTTTATACACATGGAATAAGGATTAAGAAAAGTGTTTATTTCCTTGACCTTAATGCATTATTGTTTTACTTCTTCATTATGCTTTCTTCTTCCTTTCTTAGTGTTAATGTTTATATTGTTTAGGGTATGATTAGGAGAAGGGATTCCATTCCTAAGGACCTTATAACCCTATTACATATTTGAGATTGATATATCATTCTCTTGAGTTCTTGTCTTTGCAACAACATAAATTGACTAGCTCATTAGCCTGACTACCTTCTCTTGTTCTCTTATGTGGTAGCTTTAAGCATGGTAGGGATAGAGCTTATGACTTTATGATCCCTATTTAATTTATTTAACATGTTTTGATAATAATGCATCTTTGGACTTATGAAATTCCCTTACTTTTCCACCATTATGGTATCCTAATCTTAAAAGTGATTAGTGGTATCCTTTAGGATGTTCAAGCTTCTTTAGAGAAACTTTGGATAAGGATCTAATGATCTTAGGAATCCAATTTGATGATATGGTGACTTTCCTAAGGCCTTCATTATCTTCCAAATGCATTTACATGTCATTATTACATCATATGTTTGTATTCATTATCTTTATGTGCTTATGCTTAATAGTTCATGATGAGATTATAGATATATTAGTTTTTTAAGCATAGATGCATGATTAGGTCCTTTGACTTAGAGGAGGATATGAGATGGAATAGTATTATAGTTGATGGTAGAATGAATCCTAGGGCAGTTTTGTTCCTTTCTTTATGATCTTGATGTCGTACTAACATTTTCATTTTCTTTTGTAGGTGGAGATGCATTAACCTTTAATTTGCAATTTTATTGACTATGCATGCTCACCCCATTTAAGATTATACCCCTATCCTCGTGGTGAATGGTTATAATGTTTGGAATATGTGATTTATGTGAGGTGTTAGACTAATGTTTTAGTATCAATAATCAGACTGATAAATAATAAGACTAAAAATTTTAACATGAATCAAAGATGCCCAAAGGTTGGATCTTTAAATCCAGGCAATTTAGGGGTGCCTAACCTTTTTTCCATGTTGTACCTAATTCTCAAACTTGATCTTTAATGGGGTGAAAATGGATTAGACCTTTTAAATAACTTAGGTAGGCTCAGAATTTGTCCTTGCCCGAAATTTTATCTCGGCCAAAGTCAAATGGTGACTCTATGTTGATTTGGGATGGTACCAATGTACTATCCCACTTTGGTCTCCCATTGACTAATCAAACATTAGATATGGTTCTACTCCTTAATAGGATTTCCTAAGGGTCCCTTCAATGATTCTAAACACATGCCACCACTTAAGGGTTATACTTATATATGAACCTTGTCCTTTTTGTCCCTCGATGAACGATAAAAACTAAAAGTCACAAGTAAGAATTTACTCATTTAAACACAATCCTAAAATCGAGGCACTCATACTAGGTAAATTAAATGACTCAATGATTAGTTGCAATGGTCATTAGTGAGCATGCAACAGTCATTGTCAATAGTTCCAATGGTCATTTTTCTTATTGAGTTTTTAAATGCACTACTTTATTTTCTCGATCACTATTCTCTAACACTTATACTTTCAAAATCCCATATTCTTTGTTATGATATATTTCTACCACAACTCTGTAAACTTCTAAATCAGTTTCTCAAACATCATTAGCCCTAAATTCAATTACTACTAAAGGTTCAAGCAAATAGTTAACTAAAACCCTTAACTTGATTTAAGCTTGAGTATTAAAGATGGGATAACTTTTGTGCTTGATGTCAAGAGAAAGAAGAAGTTGATAATTTAACCCTCTTCAACACCATTAACACCTAAAAGGCCTAAACTAATTTAAAAGGAAAGGGAAAGGCAAAGTTTATTGTTGTTATAGAAATATAGTATAAAACTTATAGTTAGACCTCATTAAATTAGGTTTCCAAACTAGCCATAAGCTAAATTAGGATTCAAAATTATAAAGAGAAAGTTCAATGGAAGAAAGTTCATCAATTGGTAAGACTTAGAAAGGTATAAGCTCACTAATAAGATGGGTGAACTTATAAAGGGCATTGGATAAGAATTCTTTTTTAGGATTGTTGAGCCTACTTATACTAACCTTGCAGTAGAATTCCTAGCAATCTTAGATATCACAGATGATAACTATGAATTCATTAAAATCCTTGGGAGTATACGCTTTAGACTCTTAGGAAAATTCTACAAAATGACTCCAAAGGATCTATCTCTTTACTTTAATAAACAACCCCCTGAATTCAAATTAGGGTTGAATGAATTTTGGTTATAAATTACCAAAAGTAATTTTATCTATTACTCCTCTAACAATAATCCATGCTCTTAGAGTTGCCCATAGGTTTATAATATGGAACATAAATTGGAGAGGACAATCTAATGGCAACTACACCACACAAGATTTGTTTATCTCTGATGCATGGTAAACAAGAAGAAGATTAGCATAGCTATTAATGGAGAGGTTGGAAAGGCAAATAGATAAGTCTAATACTTAATGATGGCTCATTACATCACAAGGATTTCCAAGTATGTCATGGCAATCCTAAAAATTAAGGAATAAAGGATTAAAGAACTTCCTATTACAATCTCTGTCAACTAATAAGGCAATATCTGAAAAGATGTTCATTAATATAAGCTTCTTAAAGAGGCAAAAGAATGGGTTGATCACCTTTATTGGTGAAGAAAAAGCTATAGAAGAAGAAGTGGAAAATTTGGGATGTAGCTAGAACAGGTGTAAAAGCAACTACTAAGATAGGTTTTACATAAACACCTCTAGCTACTCTAACACAAGAAGCTTTTCAATTACACTAGTGCCTACACCAAATATAAACAATTCCATTTCAAGATAAACCCTACACCTTTTTTAAAGAATAAGTAATCCAACAATTAAGCATGATTAACACTACTGTTATAAGACTTCGGAAAAGCTTTGCAAACCCAAGCAAATAAGCTTAGTACCAAATTAGAGATGTCATTCAAACCTTAAATTGGATAGCTAAAGGTCTCAATCTCAGCCCTAGTTTCAATTTTGAGGGTAAACCTTATAATGATAAGGACATTGAAGGTACCTTAAGTCATTCTCTTTCAAAACTAGACCCAAAAACCACTCCAAAAGCCCTATTCCAAAACATTCTCATTAGTTTCTTTTCTATTTTCTTTTTAATGTGTTTTTAAATTTTTTTTAACTAAGCTAAAGAAGGGATAAACATATCAAACATTTAAATTTTGCTCTTGCATATACAAATTATAATGAACATGAGTAATTTTTAGCACTTTTTATGTTCTCTCTTGTGACTATGTATACTTATTTCTTTGCTCTTGTCCATTCTTTTAAATAATGACAAGGGGGAGAAATAATTAAATTGTATAAATGTGCACATGTATATTTATTTAACAAAGGGGAAGAATTCAATTGAGAACTTCTAATAAGTATAATAATCATATGATTGAAAGGGAGAGACAATTAGAAAATATGGTGACTATAAGCTTAAAATGATGCACTTAAATTTTAATGTGCTTACATATACTTGCTTAAAGATAACATGAATGTTTATGAACTATATTTGACATTAGGAAAAGATAGGTACTTAAGTGATTGCCATATCTTGTCAAAATGAACATGAAGCACTCATATAAAGGAAGAGAATGCTACAAGAGAAAATGACAAGTAGTGTTGTAAAAATATATCATAAGAACTTACTTGTATTTAACATATTTTGAGATATATAATCACCTTAAACATGAGACTAAGGGGGAGCATTTTATACATTGTTTGTCACCATAAAAAAAGGGGAGAATGTTGAACCTTTTATATTCAAATTCTTATCTTAATTATTATAAACAAAGAATTATTTATCTAACCTTTGCACAAGCATGTTAAGTTTGATCTTGTAGGCCCCTCATTCAATACCTCAAGAATATTCAAGAAAATTAGTTAGTAAAGTTCAAGTCTTAGAGTTGAGAAGAAGAGCTTAAACAAGTTAATGACTATTGTAGATTTACAACGGGCATCGAGGAAGAATAATGAGCATTGAAGCATTTTAATAAGGGTTGAGAAAGCAAAGTGGAAGTGGCTACAACACTCTATATATGCCAATAATGGTTTAAAAAATTGACCAACAATCATTGAATAGAATAATGAGCATTGAAGAACAACCAATGATAGTTAAAAAAGCTCAACATAATTGCTTAACTCTTATGAGCATCCCAATGATGGTTAAGGAAGCTACTAACGAATGTAGATATGAAATCAACAAGCGTGGGTCAAATCTAACAAGCATTTAAGTTATGCCTTAAGTCACTCAAATTATTAGAGCTAAATAACTTAACGATGGTTAACATTCTAATGGGGTGTGAATGTTCTCGATGACCATTGATAATTCATAAGGAAACTGTTGATTTACTAAACTTAAGAAATTAAAGCCAAGAATTGTTGAAAAAATCATATTGAGCATGATTGGAATTCAATAAGCATTGTATAGACTTAATAATGGTGGACAAAAATGAAGGTATGACACTTAACGATCACTGAAGCAAAACTAACTGAGCTGTGAACACTCAATGATTGAGGAATCTCACTAATAATCATTTACAAGGGCTTCAATGGCTATATTGGCAGTTTGACAACTTTTCTTTTGTGTTTGCCAGCTAATTTATTGTCCTCATTTAAGGATCGAAAGTTTAAAGTTCACATAAAAAGAAGTTGAAAGAGCTAGAAAAAAAAACTTCCAAGTGATTTAAAGCTTCAAAGAGTTATCTAAAGAGTCTTAATGTTCACTTGCTTGAACTAACTCTTTTTCAAGTGCTTATGACAGTTATTCTTTGAAAAAAGAAAATTGTTTTGCTTCATCAACAAAACTAATCTCTAACTAACATCTCATTTGTAAAAGTGTTTGAGTGTGATAGTATTCCTTCCACTTTAGTTGTGATTCTTAGGTGAGAAAAACTCTTGGGTTGGAATATAACATTTAAAACCATTTTTTTGTGAAAGGCTTAAGATAGTAACTATAAACTATCTTGGGTTAATGATTGAATAATGCCCATAAACTATTTGTAAAAGGCTTTTAGGTGGTGCTCAAAAATTCAACTTGTGAAAGTTTAGTGTCTATTTAAACTCACTTGTGTAAAGATTTTCAATAGCACCTGCAAGCATTTGGTTAGTGGAAATCTCTAGTGGACAAATGAATAACTCTCATTTCAATGGTTTAAATGAATTACTGTTATCATCATTGTTTAAAGTTGCCACACCATCACATCTTTCGCAATCAAATCCCTTAAGATAAGGTTCTCTTTCAACTCGGTTCCCTTTATATGTAATCAAAGGTCAAGACCTTTTACAACTATATATATCTCTTATTACAAGAAAAAATTGTATACATTAGCTTGATATAAAGATAACTACAAAAACAATAAATTGCGAGATTAAATTTATCAAAAAAAGAAAGAAACCATGACTTGAACCAATTTACCATTTCTTTCCTATGTGAATATATATTTCATTTTTCTTTTCTATTTTAAGTAGAAAATAAGAAAAATATTAGTAGAGGGATTTTGATGGAATGGAGGATTTTGGGTTAAGTATGATGAAGCGATCTTTTATTGATAGAGTTTATTTATCGAGTGTTGCTCCTATTATTTTGTTAGTGTCAAATGATTATGATTTGAGAGAGAATAAGAGAAACATAGTAAGAATAATGATGATGATGAATTTTTTTTATTAAAAAAGAAGATAACTGATGGATTGGAAGAAATAATTGTTTTAAAAATTTATTTTTTAGAAATTAGTAAAAAAAATGATGAGAATAAAAATTTAATATGGAAATAAGAATAGTTTGATTATTTTATATAAATTTAATATAAAATAGATGGAAAGACGACTTAGTTTAATAGGTTCAAACTATACGGATGTTATAATTTATTTTTGAAAAAGGGATGATGAAGTCGTCTGTTAGATAAATTTCAGGGTATAATAGTTTTTTTTTTTTGTCAAAGGGTATAGTAGTATTTAATTTTATAGCAAAATATCTCTGTGTACAATGGATTAGATGAGTGATGATACCTGATGGGTAGGAATCACTGAAACGTGTACAATCCTGATTCGTACTCAAAAACCGCCATAAGACTTGCCCTTGGATCCATTGACCCTCTCCTATTTTTGGACTCCTATAAAGCCCCCTCTCTTTCTCTCCTTCGTGTCTTTATCTGTCAGTCCGATCCAAAACTTCACGTCTTCTCTCTTCATTTCGGATCCCACTTGTAGGATGCTTTATCTTTTTCCATAATTTCCAATATAATTGCATTTATTTGAAATCTGGATTTAGGGTTTTCATTTTCTTTTGTGATCATCGGAAGTGTTTTAGGGTTCGAAGGAAGCAAAGTGTTTTAGGAAGGAGGTGGCGGTGGGTGTGTCGAAGAGCAGAGGGATATAATGCCTTCGATGCCCATAAAAACAGTGCTTTTGTTTTTGGTTCCTTCTTTGATTCTGTTTCATGGTAGTTTATGTTCTCATCGTTTGAAACAACTGGAAAAGGGTGATCGGCGTGGTAATCTTAGTTAACATTGGGACGTTCCCTTCTTTTCTTCTTATATATATATATATATATATTTTATTTTTTTTTGTTTAATCACCGTATTTTCTTCTACTTCTCTCTGTTCTGGGTTCCTGCGAATAGGCTTTTTGTTTACTGGGTTTATCGAGAAAATTAGGATTACGATATAGAAAGCCAGAGATTGGGAGGATTTGATTGGACTTGATACGTCTATTTCGAGAGACGAGATAAGAGGTACATTTTCATTTGCGTGTTTTTTATACATTATATATATTGATTGATTGATGGATGGATTTATCTGTCCTCATATTAATTGGAATTAGATAAATCGTAATTTGATCATATACTTTTGAGCTTGATAATTCGAATTGCTTGCTATTGATGATATTGATCGAGCCTATTGACCAAATACAATAACTCATTTAATAGATATTGCTGTCTGCAATAGTTCAATGGGTGTGTTTTATTCGGAACTCATTTCCTATTATGTTATGAAATAACATTGTGTATAGCATCTTTTATGGTAATCACATTTTATTTTTGATGGTCTTTTGTGTTTTTTTTTTTTTCCAGTTTGGTGCTTCTCTTTTAGTGGTGCTATTGATGGACGTGACCTCTGGTCGTCGTGTTGTTGGTGTTTTTCTGGTTGATGAGGTCGAAAGCAATTTTGGGAAGTTTGTGCATCTTGAAAATGTTCAAGACGCTTATTCATCTGATGGGGATGATAACAGTGATACAGAGGAGGGATATGAAGAACTAGAACCATGTTGCCGTGAACCTGTTAGTAAGCGCCTGGAAAACAGCGCAACATTCCCATCTGAAGAAGACGATGAACCTGAAACTGCATTGCAGCTGCTGTTCTCTGAGGAACAAATGCAGCTTACAGTGCCGGTATGCTTTCTGTTTATGTTTACAGTTTGGCTTATTTTCATATTGAAATGTTACGTGTGTGTGTGTGTGTGTGTCACCCCTTTATTGGTAAATTTGATGTGGGAGTTCCAGGGTTTACTTAATGGGTTAATTCTTCATCTCTTGAATCTAGTAAATCCATTGGTTTTGCTTTCTCCTGTGCAATATTTAATAGGTTGGATTAGGGAGGATAAGAGGATCACAATAAGAGGGGCCTCTAGAAGTATTTAATTGAATCCTAGTGGATGAGTGTGAAATCTTGTCACGTCATTAGCCATTTGATAGTCAAGTCACACCAATGGTGTCCATAGCAAGTGCAATCATCTGCAGACGGGAATAGTTTATTGTGGAAAAAATCTTGCTATTGCAATAAGTTTAGCAGAATATGTGATTTTCCTTACGATTGTTTAATTTTTTAGGATATTTCTGTAGACAAAGTTAACTTGGTTTTTTGTTTCTTTTAAGTTGGTGTCTGCCATGAAAGGTAGCCGAGAAAGACTGGGAGCGTCCCCAAGGAAACTGACTGTTAAATGGGCCCCTGATGTGTATGATCCCATTCCTAATTCATTATCTCACACTGTCAAAAGCAAGCAGAAGACGTCCAGGAAAGACAGAGACAAAGAAAGCAACAATAACTACAAGAAAAATGGAAAAACGGGACAGAAGGGCAACTCACGACGAGGCAGTGGTAAAGACAAGAAGCAATATCGCAAAACTGGTGGGAGGTCAGATAAGTGTTATAGAACACTAAATACTTATGATCAGTTGGTCAGTTCTCCTGGTGACCTTGATGAATTTGATGTTGGCGGCCCAGACTATTGCGGGGGTAGCTTCCTCAAAAAATCAACTGCAAATTTTCACTACTCTGTTGCGGAGGCATTGTGAAGTCGCATCTTCTGTCTTATACAACACCCGCTCTACTGCATCCGGCATTTGAAGCTTGTTTATAAATAAATTTTACTGATGATGCTTTTGTTCATGGTGTTCATAATTTGAAGATGTGCTACCGACTTTATCCATCATTTCTTGATGGAATAGCTCTATAACCTGCTATTAAATTCCGGCTCTATAAACTGTTATTAGATTCTGGTGCTTATCCCTCTTGTGCGATAGTTATTAATTCGCCGAATGAATTGATCTAGTTTTTCACCTGCGTCCGTATTGATTTAAGTCTCTGACGGTTTAGTGAATTTTTCAAGTGTTCTAATGTTATTTTTGGTTATGTGGCATGTGTTTTCCAAGCACATGTTATCTTAGTTTTACGTGGTTGGTTTTCCTTCATTCCTAAAAAGAATTTGGACTTGAAACTCCAGTTCAATTCAACTTTCTAACTATCTAAATGTTGAAGGGATTGGGATATATGGTCTTTGCCCGCTCTGGATTTCGTTCGTGTACGCAAAACGCTTTTCCCGTACTTACAAAGGTCAGCTATTTGACTTAATTTCACCAATTCCTGTTCTATACTTGTTGTAATATTACAACATCCTCCTGAGCTTATAAATTACTACAGTATTATACCCAAATGAAATTTTGACATAAATATACTTGAATTTATAATTAACGAATAAGAATATATTTCTGATCATTTTAGTTGGGAAACTTATTAGAATGCCATTTCAATATCGAAGTCTTGAATGAATGACCATTTTAATCAACTGAAAACCTTATTAATTAGAATGGCATTTAAATGTCATTAATGAATAACATATCACTCATTCACAACTTCTATATTCAAGTCGCATCTTAATTAACCTTTTAATCAACTAAAATCTCCGAAAGGATATTCTTGTTCATCATCTATAAATTTAGATATATTCGCGTTAAAATTTCATTTGAGGACAACATTTCTAGAACTTGTACGTTCAGGGACAGTTAGTAAAATTAAGCCCAGCTAACTTGGGCTTCCTCTATAAGGCCATCTTTTTTTGCCACTGATTGTTGTATTGGGAAGGTCAAATGGTAGTCGTACTTGTTTCTACATGCAAACAAAGTAAGCATGATCTGATCAGTTGAATATGAAGTGGAACAGACGAGAATGATTTGCTTGAAATCGGTTCGATAAAAACCAAGAAAACAGCTTAAAAATCGATGTATGCACTGAGATAGAACAATATTTAAAAGAACTTGGGATTTAAACATTTTGGAATGCCCCCTAGTGGTGAAATTTTCTAAATGTTTGCCGAGGGAGTAAATTTATCTACGTTGTGTACTCCGCATTTATTTTGACATAATCATAACTCAAGTCACAGCCCCATGCCTGTCCATTTCCTGATCGTTACCTGTGAATATGATCAATTAAAAAGGTTAAATCCGATGATGCACCTGGAATATTCTAACTTCCTAATTGACATGCATCTACTTGTAGCAATAAAAAGTATAATGAGGTAACCAAAATGATAAATACTTAAGTAGCTGAGTATAACTATACAATAAGCGCCATTGCATTGATTAGCTAAATTAAATCCCAAGGTTGCTTTGGTATCTAATTGACAATTGGAAGGGATATCAACTTGCACATAGATTATGTTTATCACTGTGATTAAGCAGACTTCACATCCCTGTTTTGGGAACTTACCTACAGAAATGTAAATTTCAACTGTACCGTGGGTCTCACCAGCCTTGCTGAGATAGTTACTAGATGCAGTCTTGTAAAGTAAACAATGTGATGCTAAAGAAAATGCAATAAAAGTACTAGAAAAGATCAGAGATGCAGATAATGTAAATATTTTAATTTACACTGTCATAATGCTCACCTATCAAATGCAAGTGGTTGCCCTTTATCCATGAGCACAATATCGCCCAGCATAATACGGAGGCTGCTTTGATTGAAAGGAATTCCTGCATAGCCAGCAGCAGCAGCAATGCGCCCCCAATTTGGATCTCTGCCATATACTGCAGCCTGCCATTATCATTGACAGTGACATAGAAATAGTTAAAATAGTTAAACTTAAGCATCAAATGGAGATGTTTTTTTATTTATGCCTTGACAAGGGAAGAAGATGCCACGGAGCGTGCAATCTTTGCTGCTTTCGCCTTGCTTTCTGCTCCAGTCACTGTGACCTAGTCCAACAAAGTCATAATTAGTTAAAATTTCAATGCCCTTAGAATGAATTGGATTTTGTCCTAGTTGGAAGTTGTTGAACAAAAAGAAATTCCCTATAGAAAAATGAGGAAAATACAAATCATCCTATAAGAAAAGAAGCATGTTGCTGCTTTTTTATAGGTTAGGTTCACATCACATCAGGCAAACCCAGACTAGGACTCTTTCTGACTAGTGCATTACAACAAGAACTGCACAGTCAACGCAATCATTGATATGCCACTACCCTACTACTCGAAAGCCGACCTCTGTTCGTCCGTGATGAACGTTGCACATCAGAAGGGGAAAGACGCAGTTAAAGAGATAGAGACATTGCCACCAAAGTGCAGTCTGTAAGGTGCTCAATGATGTTTCCTACTAATTCTAGTAATGAAATATCAGAGATAGGATTTGCTTGGCCCGCTCGGAAAATTTGTTTAGCTTTGATATCATTTAAATGTAGTAAGTGGGGCTCTGTTGATTTCACGAAAGCAACTTGTCAATCAAGAATATTTTCAGGGGATTTTTTTAGAAAATGACATTGTACTGTTCAGTTGCAGCATTAAAAATCACTTGCAGATAATTTTTTTTTATCATTCGTAGTCCGTAAAATATCTAGTGTTTTATTGAATAAGAACACAAAATTGCTTGAATATCATAATTTTCATCTTTTTATAATTGAATTGAATGTGAGATAAATTAGACAGAGAAAGTAGTAGTTGCTGGTGTCATGGATGGTGTTGGTTTTTGGTGGCAAACAATGGCTGAAGATGATCAGCAGTGGTTAGTAGGCTCATGAGTATGTGCCTATATGGTTCTCTCCCTTTTATTCAAGTTTAGAAGATAGCTTCTCGTTTTCATAACGGGAGTTCATTTTCCTTAAAAAAAAATAGCCTAGCTTAGTGGGAAATGTATTTTCTGTGAAACAAATGGAGCCCATCCAATTGTTAGAGTTTTGTGGGCTTTTCGATGGTCTGCCTTGCACAGTGATGAAAATTTATTGGTTAATAAGGCACTAATTAGGGTTCAAACTCATGAATATGAAAATTTTTTAGCATAAGAAGCAGACCTCAATCAGGCATGTAGCTCCTTCTCCATCCCATGCAATTGATTTGGCAAGACTTTGCATCACCTGAAAAATAGTAATATAGCAATATTTAGAAAAAGTGAAATCCTAGCCTAAATTAGTAACTTTTTCAGTAAATTCCTAAATAATCACTGGTCAACTTCTGAAAGTACTAAAAAATTGGCCAAATCTTACCAATCTCTAGTAAATAGGAGCACGGACTAGGTAATGAAGGATAGTTAGTTATATGACTATATAGCCACACCAAAAATTATTTTGGGGAAGCATGATGTGTAAAGCTAACAAAAAACTTGCAACTATGTATATGATGATCAACTTAAATCATGCAAATGAAAAAGGAGAACATACCAAAAGGTTAAGTTGTTTTATTCACCATATAATAAATATTTATCATAGCATTCCTTTTTGGAAAAAGAATGCCTCACCAATAAAATAGTGATGGTAAGATTAGAAAGCTGATTTTTATAAAAACAAAATGTGGGATTAAATTTAGGACATCAACAATTAGAATGTATTTCAGGACAATAAAGAATAAAGGTAGTGACAAATGAGAGCCAAGCTTACAGCATCAAGGCACGATTGAAGCTCTAGAGCCTCATTGCAGTTGATAGATGATATTGAGTTTGATCCCGATAATCCACTAGCCAAAGCAATGACAGTGTCATTTGTACTAGTATCTCCGTCCACCTGTGGGCAAACTAAATTGAACATAATAAATATATAACAACAGACTACAAACAATCCCACAAGGTGATGATCAGTCAAACAATTCAGTAAAGAAACTTTGGTTCCTACTTTGTTGTGAGCAAAGCTTACCTCAAAGTTTAACATGGAAAAATGTGATTCATTTACACAGAAGGGCATGTATGTAAAATAAGCATCAAAAGAATACTACAATAATAAATTTAAGCATGATTGCAGCACAGAGGAGATAAAAAATGCACAATTATACTTGCAAAAGAAAAGGAGTTCCAAGCATCCTAATCCCCCAGACATGATCCATGTAAAAGAGAACTGTGAAGCAATCAGAGTCATATTAACCCATGTAGTGTTCTGGCCATGTGAAATCCCTACCTAGCTCAACTAAATTCAAAATGATATTGGCCTATTGTCGCTGCAACTAAAGCTATTGTATGTGGCAGAACACAGTTTTAAAATTCCTGCAATATCCAAATTTTAGGGGAACATCTATATTCCAATAGTTAATCTATCAAGCACTATATACAGGGTAAAGAAAGGCAGTACTTGACAACCATACTATTAGAAACAGAGGGGGATAACAACAACACTATAACATACAGTTATTTGGTTGAAACTCCGGTTAACAGCAGTTTGGACCATCTTTCTCCAAATATCACTTTGGACAAGGGCATCAGATGTTATCACCTGAAACAGAAGGAACTGTCAGAATGGAGCAAATATATGTTCTTCTTGGAAAAAAAAATCAAGAAAAACAGAAGAGACATACACCAAGCATGGTGGCCTTATTTGGGTGGATCATCCCAGAACCTTTGGCCATTCCCCCAACTCTTATACTTGTCCTGCCAACCTGATAAATTTAACAAACTATAAAATGACCTATCTATTTGCAGTAAATTCCAACTTAAATGCTCCAAATCTCAAGAAACATGTTCTTAAGAGAAAGGGGTTGTTGAGACTTGATTATATGCTTCCATCTAAGTGAAATATAAATCCTATATAAAAACCTATCCCATTTGCTGGAGCTAGCACAAGACATGTTGGTATTCAAGCAATGCATATTGGGAATCTTTATGTTGATGACACATTATAAATTGAACACCCAATTTCACTAACAGGAGAAAGCCACATTTTATCATGCATATCAAATCCAAGCTGCTATCCATATGTTTTATGGAATTTGGGTAATAGATATTCAAGATGATTTCAGATTGCCAATCTCATGCATACAGGTTAATGAAGCAAAAAAATTTTCCATACTTGTGACTCAATTGCCCCACTCTTGCTCACAAGGTCTGTAGTTGTAATTGCCACTGCTGCAGAACCTGCACTGCACATCCACTGGAATGATTAAAAGATGACCTCTAGTGGATATTAGTTGAAGCTACATAATAATATTTGAAAGTGGGAGGGAAAATGCAAATATAATTAGTTCCTAGCAAACATGGAACAAAGGCTTATCAAATTGCCAAGTGAAACAATAGAAACATGAGAGTTACCCTTCAATAGATGATGTGAGAGAATTTACTAATTTGGGAAGTGCATTAAGAAGAGCTTCCTGAAAAATGCCATCACCAAATGAGAATATGCTGCATAGTACAGTGCACATCCATAGAATTAGTTAATGCTATCCTCACCTTCTTTATTCTTTCACCAATGACCCCAGTGGATTCAATCAACACTTCCTCTCGCTTCATTTTAAGTATCTGAAACAATGAAAGTACATGGTGATAAGTGAACAAAAATCACACAAAGCATGACCTTAATGACATTGAGATGTTCTACTCTTAAGATGGCATACCATAGCAAGGGTGTCAACACATTCTAGCACATCCTGATAACCTGCATCACCCTGAATATCATTGGAAGACATCTTAGTAACACAAGACTTCATTCCCTCTCATACTAACATCATCATAGGAGATTGAGTGAAGGATTTCTAATTTTAGAAAGACAGTCCACATGGACACAAATAAATAATAATTGTTTATTAACTGCAACTGCAGTTAGACAAGGAATGGGTAATAAAATATATAAGGAACCTGCAATTTCAGATAGTACATGGCATTAAGAAAAGAATCGCTCAAGAACAATATACAAATCATACTGTTGCAGCGTTTGCTTGACCAGCATTTATCAACACTGCACGTTCCTGGTACAGAACTGAGTCATTAGATGTAATTTATATGATAATCTATGAGGCTATCATTAACTCATAGACAAAATAATTCCATTAAAACAATTAGAATGATACTCTGACATACTGTTTTGGAAATATTTAATGCATTTTTACAGTACAAGACGGGTGCAGCAGCAACCATGTTTGCAGTGAACGCCCCTGAATATGAGAAAGAGGAATATTTAAGAGGATGAGATATTATTTCCAATTAAACTCATTCTGTTATCTCATGATAAAATAATTATCCTACAATACTTTATATAAAACATGCAGCTCGGAAAAGTTACCAGTAGAGTGATAATATGATTATTGTACGGTAAATATCACTAAAAGCATAGACGACAGTGCCTGAAATGAACCAAAATAAAAGCTAACCTGCAGCTGTGGCACCAACATCACAAGTGACAAGTGCAAGATCGGGTTTTTCCCCTTTTGCACGTAGTCCACCATAGATAACTGCAGCTTGGTGTAGGAATTAAAGAAACAAAATTATATAGCAATCAAGACATTAAGCATGCATGTTCCTTAAGCAATCATCCAATATTAAACTAGAAATTTACCCATAAAAAGAATAGGACAAAGTCCATCATGATTCCAGCGACAAATCAAAAAGTAGCTAACTCTCATTTAAACAATTCAAACATGATTCTCTCCACTTAAGGACTGAAGAAAATTAGTCACCATGCGGTACAGTAAACCAAGTTGATTATCTTATTTACTACCATTAACTCAAAAGTAAGCTACAAAGACATTAGTGTGCCTCTTGTTCAACTAGCACTTGCACAGAAAAATTCCATTATAAAAGTTGATGCTAAAGAAAGACGACAATCATCACAAAATAATAATAATAACCAAGATAAACTGTAGTATCTGTAATTTTGTCAACTTTAAATAAGCAAATTCATGAAATACCTATCAGAAAAATGATAGAAAAGCTTTCAAAAGCATTAACAATATGCAAGTTTTTAGCTCCAAGAAGTATGGAAATACCTACCTGATTCCATGGTCCTTCGGGGAGAAAAATGGGAGCAGCCGGGATGTAATTGGACGCCTCATTAACACTTGATGCAACTGCATGTACTCTAAAATCCCTCTTAGTCAAACCAAAAGAGCTCCAAATCTTATTCGACGAAGAAGAAGAAGAAGAAGAAGAAGGAAATGATCAGAATCAAAAGTCTTACAAAGATTGCTAAGAAACCAAGCAAATGGAAAGTAAAGACACTGACCTTAGAGGAGGTGTGTAGCTGTGAGAATTTGATGGAAATATAGAGATGATGATGAGGAGGAGCAGAAGCACATGAGCACATGTTTTTGGTACTGTGGGTGAGCGGCGCACTCTGGAAAAAA
Source organism: Omphalea diandra (assembly GCA_949677035.1). Taxonomy (NCBI): domain Eukaryota; kingdom Viridiplantae; phylum Streptophyta; class Magnoliopsida; order Malpighiales; family Euphorbiaceae; genus Omphalea; species Omphalea diandra. The sequence continues at coordinate 1,754 of CATIWR010020895.1, read as the reverse complement.
AAAAAAAAAGAATAGCTTACTCGTAAGTGAACGAGTATTGAGCATCGAATAAGGCTTTAGGTTTTTTATTTAACGCTTAAAAGGAATGCAATTCTGATTCCATCTCAAATTGATTTGATTTCTTACAGTACCTTCCAAAATAACGCCATAACAAAATTACGCATCAGACCTTGTTTAAAATTCAGGAGTGATGAATTCTTTTGTTAAAAGCAACGTTTTTTAAATCCAACCGGCCAGTTAATCAGTTTTCAATTTAATCAATTTAATTGACTTGATTTAATTAATTTAATAATATATAAAATTTTAAAAAATTATTAAAATAATTTTAAAAAAGAAAAATATTAAAATTATATAAATATGTTTATAATAATTAAAAATAAAAAAATAATACTGAAAACTAATATGGATCGAACTAAATTTGTCACTAGTCTAGTTCTCGATCTTATCGATCTAACTGACAAGTCTGATCTGATTTCAACATATTGATTAGAAGTTGAAGCTAGGTTTTCACTTGGATGATGTTTAATTAGGCTTATAATAAGAAATGAAACCCTATTTTTAAAATAGATATTTTATTATTTTTATATTTTAATTTAATATACCTATGAAAGAGGAATAATAATTTTATTTCTTTGTTATATTTCAATACATAAGAATAGAATTCAAATATTAATAAAATTGTTATAATTATCCTTGTATTTAATATTATGATAATTACACATATGCTTAATAATTATGTATTTTTATGCTTAATAATTATGTATTTTTAAGAGGAAATGAAACTATATTTTATAAATAAGTGACTTAATTTTTTAACTATTTTTACATGTTATTTTATAAAATTATAGTAAAATTATTATAAATGCATATGTTATTCATATAAATGGCTAAAAAATAAAATAAGTTTTTTTTAACTTGTAATGGAGTGACAAATAAAGATCAAATGAATTTTTTAATTAAAATTACCCTGATCTTGTACTATTTTGTCTTGAAAGTCCAAAATATTGATATAAAAGTTCAAAATATTGATCAAGAAGGACATTAGTTTAGGAATGACAAATGGACTTGGCTAGGCAAAGGCTATCCCTCATCCCCTGTCTTATCTTTTTAATGGGAAGAATTTTCTCTTTGTCTTTGCCACTGAATTCCCCACAAGACAAAAATATTTTTTTATTATATTTTATATTATTTTTTAAAAGAATTAATTTATTAATTATAAAATAAAAATTATTATGCTATAAACTAATAAATATACAAAAATATATAATTATAATATATATATATATATATATATATATATATATAAAATAATCAATTTTGAAGATCCTTGTGGGGACCTTTGAGACAAAGTTGCAATCACATCCCCGCCCCATATAGGGGAAAGGGCAAAAATTTCCCACCTTGTCTCAAAAAAAAGCTTCAAAAGTGAATAGATCATTGAGGATTAAAATTGAGAAAAAACGGTAGGTTTTCTAAGAAATGACCATTGGCCATTCAAAATACTTTCATTTTATCCTTTGTCATTACAAATTCACGCAATTTTAAAAATGATTTATCACAAATAACCTCAGTAACATTAATTAAGAATAATTGATACAATTATTTTAATTTTCTTCATGTTGTCCCTAGGCACCAAGAAGGGGGGTTGAATTGGTGTTTAGAAAATTTAAAATAGAGATTAAGGGAGAAGGTAAGAATAATAATGGACACAGATTTTTATAGTGGTTCGGGCAAAACAATCCCTACATCCACTC
>CATIWR010020890.1:0-29000 GCA_949677035.1 Omphalea diandra | reverse complement strand
TGAAAAATCTAAAGATGAATGGAGATTGCTAATGAACAAGGGATAAAATTTCAATTGATTATTTGGTATCAAGCCATTAATACTAAACTTGTAATGTATCTCTTACCCCTTATGTTTTTAACTTAATATATTTATGCATACATTTAGGGGGAGTTTCATTGTTTGATATATCTATGTGTTGACATGTTTGGTTTGATTTGATTAATTGTGTGATGAGTTGAATCAATTCATTTTACATTTTAGGTTTTCTTTATTTCAAATGTTGAAATCAATCAAAAAAAATCATATACTCTGTACTAGGGTCATATATGAAATTCTTAAATTTCTAGCCCTAGTTTGTATGTTCAAGCATCTTTAAATGTTTTAATTATTTTTCATTTATTTTATATATATATATATATATATATATACATATATATTCATGTAATTTATTTTTCATCCATTTATCTTCTTATGTCACACAATGTGATCAATTGTACGAAATTACTTATGTTTGTTATTCTAATTTGAGTTATACAATTGACAAGTTTGTGGTAATTCCCTCTCATATTCCCCATTCTCTCTCTTATTCCTTCCTATTCCTCTCTTTTTAATCTTGACGAAGAGGGAGAGATAATTGACTGAATATACAAAGGAGGAGCATACAAAAAGAGGAGATAAAATTAACAATGATCTGATTAGAATAACTAAGGGGGAGTATGGATTGAAAGGGAGCAATTTCATACTTATGATTTCAATGAATTCATAATCATTCTCTTAGGAGCATGCATAATTGATTCTTTATCCTTTGCATATTCAATCTAGATTGTCAAAATAAAAAAGAGGGATATTGTGGGACTTGGTTGTGCAAACCTAAGTCAATACTCTCTTTTGATCTTGACAATATAGATCAAAAGGTTCTAATATCAATTTTACATGTTGTTTTTACAAATATTAAGATATAATCTCATTAGGAGTTGAATAGAAATGATTAGAAGCAAAAAACTCTAGGTATGAAAACTTGCCTTTGAAATTAGTGATCACGAATTTTGAAAAATGAGCGGTTGAGATTCAGAAGTCCCAACCATGAATTTCAGTAGCAACCGTGAATTTCAAAAACAACATCTCCATGTTAGACAGACAATTTCAGGGTGACAATCACGTCCAAAAAGGAAAATAGCGATAATGAATTTGAAGTAGTGACCGCGAATTTTAAGATCTGTTAGAAAGATCCAATGGCTAGTTTTTGAAGAGACTAATGGTTTCATACCACGTGGACTACCCGTTAGACACATTTCAAAATTAGCAACTGCGAATTCAGTCTCGAACATGAATTTCGTCTAACGAGCATTTAATGCAAGATATGCATAACACAACTTAGAGATTTAGGCATCGTTTCTTTGTAACATCTGTTTGGTGGTTATTGCCTATAAATACACCACCAAATGGACTTGAATGCAAGAGGAAAACCATTGATATGTGCTAAAACTCTCACAAAGTTAATTCATAACTTTAATTCTTTATTTCTTTGTACATAGTTTAGTGTGAGCTTTAAAACACTTTGGGTTTGGGTTTGAGAGTGAGCCTTTATATAGAGAACTCTTATTTAGGTTTGAGAGTTAGCCTAGTTGTAAAACTCTTGTATAGGTTAAGTGTGAGCCTTGAAAAAACACTTGTGAGGTTTGGTGTGAGCCTAAAACACTAGATTTGAGAGTGAGCCTTAGAAAACTCTTGTATAGGTTTGAGTGTTGGCCTTGGGAAAACACTTGTAAGATTTGGTGTGAGCCTAAACACTAAATTGAGTGTGAGCTTATAAAACACTAGTGATTGAGTGAAACACATAATTGGTGAATTGGGGGGTAGATGTAGGGTTGGTTCATACCCGTACCACTATAAAACTTTTATGGTCATTATTCTCCTTCTCTTTCTCTAATATTTCATATTTATGAGCTTCCTCTAAGATCAAAATTTCAAATTTTCCACCAATTCAACCCCTCTTTCTTCGTGCACTAGGGCCAAAAATTAGTGCTCAAGAAAAGCTACTCTTAAAACAAATAACAAAAATAATCCTATTCTCAGGAAAACCTACTCTCAAAGGACAACTCTTGTTGCAAGGTCTATAAGACTTTGGAAATCTACAACCTCCAATCAATGCTCATTGTTCATCCTTCAATGCCCATTGAATGGTCTAATGCCCATTAGGAGATGTTCAATGCCCGTTGAACTTGAACGATGCCCATTGAACTTGTTATGGTCCTTTGACATTCATCAGGTCTTAGGGTCACATTTTTTCCAAACATTCTTCCCATAGCATTCACAATAATCTCCCCTTTTAATATTTGTTGGGTATGCTCAAATCATCCAAAAACACTAAAGCATAAACATTAGAACTTCTTTTGGTTTTGTTATAGTTTTATTATCCTTCAAAACAATCATTTTGTTATCATTCAAAAGACACCACTCAAAGTAGAATAGTGAGTCTATTGCATTGGGGTTCATGTTCTCCAAACATTTTTCCCTCAACATTCACAACAATCTTCTTCTTTTTGAATGATGACAAAGCTAAGATACTTCGATACCAAAAATACAAACCTAAACACATAAAGGATACCAAATGTTAAAACACAAAACTAAATAAGATACTAACCAAAATACATATTAATCAAAATATCCATACAAGTTTCGATACCAATTATTGAAATATCCACACAAGGCTTGATACCAAATATGATACTTAATATGCCATGTAAGATACCAAATGTTGTACTGCATAAGATGCCAAATGTTTGATGCTTAAGAAATGGTTGATACCAAGTGTTAGGCTATGCACATAAGTGATACCAAATAAAGCAATCAAATCATCAAATCAAAGCATCTAAAACTTATCCCTCTTTTTGTCATTATGACAAAAAGACATACAAAAATTCTCCCCTTTAAAAAAAAAGTTCACTCATTTACAAACATACAAACATTCCCTACTTAGAATTTAAAACAAGTACCTTAAAGAAAACAAAGCAAACATGATGATACCAAAAATATAAAATAGACAACAAAGGAAAACTCCCCCTATCTTCATGTTTTGTTTTAATAAAACTCCTAAGATATTCAAACACAAATTCAGTTGACATAACTTAGAGTTGCATGTTCTCTTCACAAATTGAGGAAAGTAAGAAAGGAAGCATAGTTGCTAGAAATTCCTAAATTAAAACATCAAACTGATACCTATGATAGTTCATAAAACAAACTTCCCTTCAACAGACACATATTAAATAAAACAAAATGAGGGAAAGAGATACATTCTACTTAATGATAACATTTGTTACCAATTGTTGTGCTTTTTTCAAAAATACAAGACTTTTTTCAAAAACTTTAACTCCTTTTCAAATTCTACAGCTCCACTCGCTATTTGATTCTCCATTTTGAGCAGAAGGTGAGGAGCCTCCAAAACTACAAAATTAAACTAGCTTTGTATCCATTTTCTCTTGGGTTTATAGGGTTAGCAGCATAAATATGCTCATCTCTCAACCTAACATAACAAAAGTATGCTATATGGCCATAATTTCCATAATAAAAGCCTTGCCAAGTAAATGTTTTCTTAAGCTCTTGTGTAGTGCATGAATGAGATGGCTTCCTAAAGGATTGGTGCCTAAAACGTGGAGGAACCCTTGCATTTTTAACATCCTTAGTTCTATAAATAAAGGCATGATTTGCCTTTATCCTATAAGAATTAGGGTGTGAACAGTTATGATTACACACATGTGATTAAGATAACAATGAGGGAATTCTAGCTTTGGTAGAAGCTCTCACAAATTTGGGCTTAGAAGTGGAAGGTTTAGAATGATCATAGCTTAAACCATGTCTATCTATTGAAGTGTTTTGAGAGTACAAAATAAGATTAAGTTTTTCTTTTCCTTTTGTAAAAGAGGCAAGTGAATCCTTCAAAGTTCAGATATGTTTCTTGAGACTCTCATTTTGAGAAGACAACATTTCATAAAATTTCTTTTCTTGGTTCAAAGCCTCATTTTATTTTTGTAATAGCTCTAAACATTTCTTTAGTTCTACCAATTTAGTTTTCAAGATTTTGTTTTTGTCAAAACTTTTATCAAGATCATTGTTAGTAGATTTTAAGGTCTTCATAAGATTTTTCAATAGTGAACATGTTTTCTAACTCTTGATCATCCTCATTTAAATCTCTATCGAGAGAGTTAGGACACATCAATTTTGAAGAGCTCTCCTCTAAGGCCATAAGACAAAGATTAGTTATTTCTCTTCTCCCTGTCCTTCACTTTTCTCTATCCTCACTTGGTTCTGATGCATTAGAGTCATCCCAAATGACTTTATAGACTTTCTTTTTCTTTTTGTCCTTATTATCAGCCCCAGCTTTTAGGAAATCTGCTTTCATATGGCTAAGCCTTCCACATCCATAGCATTCAACCTGCTCAAGCTTGTCTTTGCCCTTTTTCTTTAACATTCTTCTAAATTTATTTACCAAGAGGGTTATTTGTTATTCATCATCATCTAAGATAAGACATTTGGCGATAGCTTTGAGAGTTATTCCAATCTTCTTATTTGTATCCTTAGATATGGGTGGAGCTACTCTATTCAGGTTCATCTCATAGTTAATGAGATTTCCCAGTAGCTCACAAATGGCATGGTTTTTAAGTCCTTTGAGTCCATGAGAGAGGTGACCTTGCCAAGCCACTCCTTAGGTAGACACCTCAAAACTTTCTTTACAAGTTCTTCATTAGTGAATGTCTTCTTAAAAGCCTTCATTTCTCTAACAATCTCAATGAACCGATCATACATTCATGAGATTAGTTCATTAGGCTTCATAAGGAAGATTTCATATTGACAAATGAGGGTTTTCATCTTATTTTATTTGACTTTATTTGTTCCCTCATGTGTGATCTCCAAGGCCTTCCAAATTTCCTTGGCAATTGATTCCATGCTCGCCTTATTGTACTCACTTCTACTTAAGGCATTAAAAAAACATGCGGATGTCCTTGTCACTATTAGCAACTTCCCTTTTTTTTCTTCATCAAACATCTCATCAATGTCTTTTTCTATTTGAGTCCCTTAGACAATTGTTTACATTAGAGTGTATGGACCTTTCTCCATAATTCTCCATAACTGAATGGATTTAGATCTAAGAAAGTAACACATTTTGCTCTTCCAATATTGATAGTTTGTTTCATTAAAGAAGGGAGGTCTTACTCTAATTATTATTCTAGTTCATGCTCATTTTGGGCTGTCATGATCATATCCCTCTTACACTCAAGCTTCAAAAAAGGTTAGGCTTTGATACCAAATGTTGCATTTAGTGGCGATGAGGTAATCCAAGAAGGGGGATGAATTGGGTTGTAATGAGAAACAAAAAAATACAACCACATACAACTAAACAGAAACAACAAACATATAAAATAACATAAGGATTTATAGTAATTTAATAACTTTCCTATTCCACTCCTTAAGCATTCACTTAGCCCTTTTTATTTATTTTTCAAGGCTTAAGAAAAACCTTCCATTTTCTAAGTTAAGGAAGAACCTTATAGGCTTAAGAAGAACCTACACCTTAGTATTTTTCTAGGCACAATGCTAACCTTTATAACCACTAGCAAGGAAAGATCCAAGTAGTGCCTATGCCTCTTAAATAGGCAACAAATACACTATTAGTGCTCAAGAAAATCTTCTCTAAAAAATAGTAATAAAAATAATCTCACTCTATCCAAATACAAAGCAACACCATAAAAGGTTTGCATAAAGAGTTACAAAGATGTTCGTATTTGTTCACAATGTTTTCTAACCTTTTCTTTAACCTTTCTATACTTAAAAAATGCTATTTATATGGCCAAGCACCAAAACTAGCTGTTAGAGCAATTGATGTTATGTTTGACAGCTTTTCTACAAAACTAACTGTTAGGGGTGGCAACACCCGTTGTTCTTCATCAACCCCTTGTTGAACTTGTAACAGTAACTTCCAACACCTATAATCCATCATTAAACGCCCATTGGCTTTTAGTACAATGCATGTTGGAGCAAGAACAATGCCTGTTGTTGATTTCTAGAAAGCTTGAACTTCGTGCTCTATTTTTTAAACTTTGCACATTTGCTTTTCCACACATATTGAGCAATTTGTAATGCTTGTTGGAAGCTCCTTCAACACTTATTGAGAAGGGCCAATGCCCATTTTAGGTTAGATAAGCTTTAGTTTAAGCTTGGATATCTTTCTCACACCTGTTGTGAATATGCAATGCTTGTTGCTAGGCCAAATCAATGCCCATTTTGAAACTTCAATGACCGTGGCAAGGTCCAACACAATTCAAACTATAGTACTTCTTCAACACCTGTTGTAAAGGGATAATGTTTGTTTCAAGGTCCATAAGACTTTAGCAGTTTGCAGCATCCAATGAATGTCCATTGTTCATCCTTCAATGCTTGTTGAATGGTCTAATGCCCATTGAGAGATGTTCAACACCCGTTGAACTTGCACAACACCCATTGAACTTGTTATGTCCTTTTGACGTTCGTCAGATCTTAGGGTCACAAGTTCTCCAAATATTCTTCCTCTTGCATTAGGGATGCATGTTCAAGTGGGTAATAAAGATTCTATCTCGATATGGCATGATTTGTGGCTCCTTGATGACAATAGTCCTTATATTTCATCAAATATTATTAAAGGGTAGGAAGATTCTAAGGTGAAACAGCTTATGACTCCGAATCAAGCTTTCTGGGATAATGATGTCATCAGTGACTTGTTCAATCTGAGAAATAAAACATTGATTATGCAAATTCCCTTAAGCGAAAGAAATGTAGAGGATAAACAAATACGAATCAAAGATAGTAAATGCAAGTTCACTGTTAATAGTTGTTACAAGCTTATTATTAATTTTTCAAATATGGGGGAACCTCCATATGCTAATCCACTTTAGTTGTGGAAGGTGCAAATTTTAGCTAAGGTAAAAAAGCTACTTTGGCAGGCTTGCTCCAATGTATTGCCCACATCTGATTTGTTATGAGCTTGGCATGTGGAAGTTAAAGCTTATTGTCCTGCTTGTTCTGCTGAGAATGAGCCAATATTCCACATTTTGCTTAATTGTATTTTTGCTCGCGAATGTTGGTCTCTTTCCTCTATTGGGTTTATTCTAAAAGAGGGGGGCTTTTTTCGAGATTTGCTCAGTGATGGTTTTGAGAAGAATGGTTTGGAGGAGATTTGTTTAACAATGATGCTTTGTTGGAATATTTGGAGGAATCGCAATGAAGTAGTATGGAACAAGAAATATTACACAACTTGCCAAATTGTTAATTTTGCCAGTTCTCAACTCAATTATTGAAAAAATGCACAAGCACGAACAAGGCCGAGTGGTTTTAGGAAGGGTAAGGAAGAGACTGGTTCAGTTAGGTGGAAGAAACTAGGTCAAGGATACTATAAGATTAATGTGAATGTTGTAACTTTTTTGATGAAAACAATATGGGGATTGGTTGGGTTCTTCACAACAGTTCAGAAGAGTTTATTATTGCCAAATCATGTGTTCTTGCAGGGAATTTAGATAAAAAATTGGCAAAAACTTCAGGCGTTCGGGAGGCTTCAAGTTGGGTCAAGGAATCAACTGTTTCTAATGTAATCATTAAGTTGGATGCGATGACAATTTTTTCAAGTTTTACGTAGTAGATCAGATAGTAATTCTTATTTTGATGTGGTTGTGGTTGATTGTATTGATCTTGTTTCAAGATGTAGCAATTGCAACTATAGTTTTGTTAAGAGGATTGCGAACCAAGTGGCTCATAAGCTGGTTAGAGTTGTTGGTTCAGTGTTTGACTCCATGGTATAGACAAATTATCCACCTTTTTTTATTGTTGATGTACTAGCTTCAGATCTTTAAGAATGAAAGTCCTTTTTTTTTTAAAAAAAAAAAACTAAATTAAATAATCCAATAATATATTTAGAAATATTTTAAATTTTTTTTTTTAGTATTATGAATGAGAAAATTTACAATGAAAAGTTAAACTCAAAAAATTAAAAAGGAATAAATTCTTTTAATCAATTAAATTAATCTCTGAGATTAATTAGCATCTGTTGTTACACTATTGGCTTTGTACATTAAATTTTTATTTACATAATATATAAATAAATATATATTTTATGTCATACAATTAACTTGATCACTTCTGCAATTTAAAAAAAATATAAAAAACTTGTCACCATGACCATATCTTATAGCGTTGTGCCATCGCATTGTTTCGAGATATTGAACCTTTTAGTGTAATTTTTTATAAAAAGATTCATAATTTTTTAAAATTGAATATAATAAAGTTCATTGTTGTATTTATTTAAATAAGGTAATTCTTAATATATCATTTAATTAAGCTCGTTAAAACATAAATTCTATGCTCATATATTTTTTAGTTGGATAAGGATAAAATCAATTGTACCTTTATTTTCTTTTATTGATGTGCCTATGAATAATATCTTTTATAATTTTATTTTTTTATTATGTTTAATATTTTTATATAAAATAAATTATTTATAATATAATTTTAAATATGCTACTAATTAAATAAATAATATATTAATATTCCAAATGGGCAGTAACTAATTTTATTTTGATTGTAATTATCATTTATCAGGTTCCTTCAATTTTTCTCAGTGTCAATTTTTTTTTTCGCTCTAATTGCTTGTGCTATTTCTTTATTATAGTGTATATTGTTATTCACTTTTTGATATGCATATAATAACATTCAGCAATGTTTAAAATATTGTTGATAATCCAAAATTAGCATTGAATTAAATTATTCAATATTATTGATATTATATATATATATATATATATATATATATATATATATATATATATATATATGATATCATTGTTTAATTATTTAATTTTGTTATTAGGTAACAATTCAAAAATCTAATGGCTCACAATTTGATTTTGTAATCCTATTTAAATGAGGCATATTTAAATATATTAATTAAGTTAATTAAATTATGGGGTTTAAAATTAATTTAGCCAAATATTAGTAGTTTAAAGTATATTTGATAAAGAAAAGATAAAAAAAAAAAAAAAATTTCACACATGAGGTAAACCATACTATTGGTGGAATAATTTCTTCAATTTAAGCGAAAATTTTTCGTATGGGTTATTTATTTAATTGTGTGAATAGTCATTAGAAAAATATTATATTTTAATGTTTGAGTCCATGATAACGCTAACAAAGATTAATAAAAAAAATTAAATATTTTATTTAATTATTCAAAATTTTAATTATTAATCTCACTGTCCCTGCAATATTATTTAAATGAAGTATATTTGAATAGTTAATAAAATAAATTTTAATATTTAATTTAATTAGATTAATTAAATTATGTATTTTAAAACTAATTTAACCAATTAAAAATAATTAAAATAAAATTTAATAAAGAAAATAAAATAAAATAAAATAATTAAAATTATAAATTCTCACACATAATCACTGCATAATACGTAACAAACCAATAGTTTTGTTGAGCTGAAATATAAAATAAATTTCGGAATTTGTTTCGAAGTAATAATAAAAGATAAAATAAATTTTTTTATTAAATTTACCTTTAAACGTGTATAAATGCAATTTAAGAGAATTAGACTCAACGTATTTTAACAAAAACACAATTTTTTCTAAATTTCTAAACCCTTAAATCTTTAAATTCAAAAAACACAACTTCACTTTGACAATAAAATTTTATTAATTGAAAAATGTGAAAAAATGATATTCTCGTTGAGCAATAATTATTCTTTTTCATCTAATTACAATAGATATAAGGATAAATAAGTTAAATAGAAATATAATTACGTGCAAAATATTACTAAAAATTTTAATTTTATAATTTAATAAGTTATATTTTTTAAATAATAATAATAAAAAAATGTTTAACTTGTAGCAAATTTTTGTAAAACAAGGCGTCCTTGCGGAAGCAGGAGTAAGAAAAAAATTATCACCATCGTGATGAGGATGAAATAGAGGATAAAAAATATTTTTCACTATGTCCACTTGTCATTTATAAATCAATGTCTTTTTCAATCAATATTTTATATTTTTATGATGAATAAAATAAAATCGAGAATAATTTTAAAGAAAAATGACTTTTATGATGAAATAATATACTATCATGATTAATTTTAACGAAATAATAATTTATTTAATACTTTAATCATTCTTTTTTCTATATTTTTTTTCCGGCTTAATTTTTTGAAATTACTAATTCATGCAAAGAACTGAGACGAAAAATTGTCTTCCTTCGTAATTGCAAAACAAAATAGACTCGTTCATCTTCCATGGTCCCTGATTTGTGGGCACGGTCCGAGGCCGCTCATCATCTTCCATTGTCCTTCTTTCAACACCGGGCTAATAGAGTTAGGAATAGACAATCGAGAAATGGAGATGGAAAAAGAGAACGATGACATGCCTCAAATTTATCACGAGAGGCAAAGATTGCAATTTTGCCTATTACATGCCTTCAACAATCTATTTCAGGTAATTTATACTAACCTCTCTCTCTTTTTTGAACTAGTCTACAAAAATCCAATAAAATTCTATCAATACTAAGCCTACCATGTTACTTAATTCAGTTAAAGGAGGCCTTTTACTCGAGCATGCTTGGATGCAATTGCAGAAAAACTTGTTTTGGATGATCCATATAAGAAAAGTTGGATGCCCTTTTCTTTAGTCTTCAAGCCTCACCACAACTCCTTAACTAGAAACTATGACATCAATGTCTTAATTGCTGCTCTTCAACTCAAAGGTAAGACTATTGTATGGGATGACCGCCAGAATGGGGCTTCCTCAATTATTCAGCTTCATAGTGATAATGATAAAGATAGTGAGTTGTTTGGTATAGTTGTTGATGTTCAAGTTAGGAGGTATGGTGGGTTTTGGAAGAATAGGCATTGGATTTCTTTGAGATGTTGGAATTTTATTTTTTATGTGGGCTAATATTAATTATGGGTTGGTTTTATTTATTTATAAAAAAGATTGAATAATATAGTTTATTGATTAGTGGTTAAGCCCAATTAAAATGTGATCAATTCAGTTATGGGCTTGTGACACTTTTGTGGGCCGATATGAAAGACGGTCAGTGTAGGCCTATTTTAACATGGACCTGTGATGGGTGGGCCTGTTAAAATCTATTATAAATAGGTTAAGTCCCCTCTCCTGCCTTCATATTGAAAAGCCCTAGTTGTTACACCTATCGTAGCCGTATTGTGAGAAGGTCAAGGAAAAGAAGACTTAACTCTCTTTTTCAACTTTTTTGACCTCTTATTCGAGTGTTCAATTTTCAGTATTCGGAATCAGGGCACATAACAATTTGGATTCAACACGTAAAAAGGTATGCAATTTGTTTCTACTTTCGGATCTATTGCACAAACAGGTACGCAATTTGCTTCCGTTTAATTATGAATGGTATTCTAAATTCATGTACTATATCCTAAATAAATTCTTACATGTGGTATTAGAGCTAGATTGTACATGATTTAAAACCCTGAATATTTTGTATTGATAATAAATAAAAAAAAATTTTGGTTGAAGCTAGGGTATCCCACCATGGTTGATTGTTCCTTTGATATATTGAATTTGGCTCTACTGTCACAAGCTCTTCCATTAGTTGGGACGGTTCGTGAGGCGAGCAACCCATAAAGGGCATGGGTTTAAAACCCTCATTCACCAAAACCTTCTACTTCTGCAAATGTTTTTTTCTCTCGCCATCTAAAACAACTGTGTTTTGTATGGCTGTCAATTGCTGACACTGGCTCCACCCTTACTACTTTGGCAATGCAAACAACTTTCTTGGTTCCAAAAACCTAGCTATGCATGCAGATTTCTTAGTTCCTTCTTTTGTTTCAATATTGTTCATAAAGATTAGATGTAATCGATATAAGGATAAATATTACTACATTGCCTTTGAGCCCATATGGCCAGAAATCACTAAGGTAAATTGATTGCCCAAGTGAGGGTACCCCAGTTCTGGCTAACCTTTGTCATATCGGCTTTGATCCATTTGACCTGGCTCTCCTATTCCTAGTTGGTCTGAATTGATCGGTGGCTGTGGTTCCAATTTAGCCATATAGTCTTGGTTTTATGTTGTTTGTATTTTTGGATGGTTGTTTTTGTGTTTGGATGATTTGGTTATTGTTTTGGCTTGCCGATCTTAGAACGCCAAAAGGGATTGAATGGGTGTGTTGTTGGTTCTTACACAATCAGAACAATGATCGATGTCCTCAGCGATGATTGGTGTTCTGTGATATAAAAAAATGGGAGAGGGATGCGTGCCACGAGTCTTGAACCCACAACCACGAGTCCCTAATAAACCTGATCTTGGCCGATTGAACTAAGCCATTTTACCTGTCAATTTCTTATACAGGAAAATATTTCGATAAGCAATACTTATATTCATGTACATCATGATATAGTTTAATTTTATTTCAATAATTATTAATATATGTGCATATTAATATTTAGGAGGTTTATATATATAGGTTAATTGCCAATTTATTATTTAGTGATATTAATTTTGTGATAAAATTAAATAAATTAGTAATAAATATTTATTTTGCACATATATGAGATAATAATTATGTGTTTAAAATTAAGGTATATTGTGTTTGATACCTTGTGTATTTTTGGAAGTATATATTTGTGTTCAATATGTATTTTAATTGGGCTGTTATAAATATCTAATTAAAAGTAATTGTATGGGTTGATATGGGAGTTACCGCAAAAGTGGGATATCCATTGAAATTTCGTAAAGTTATTTTTAATTACTGTGAAGAGATAATTCTAAATCAATGTATATAATAACCTGCCCAAAGGGGGTTATTAGATGCATTGATTTTGGGAGAGTTTGTTGAGATAAAGAGAAAATTCCAAATCAATGTCTATAATAACCTGGGTTATTAGATGCATTGATTTTGGGAGAGATTGTTGAGATAAAGAGAAAATTCTAAATTAATGTATATAATAACCTGCCCAAAGGGAATTATTAGATGCATTGATTTTAGGAGGGCTTGTTGAGTTGAAATGAAAATTCCAAATTAATGTCTATAATAACCTGCCCAAAGGGGGTTATTAGATGTATTGATTTTGGGAGAGCTTATTGAGATAAAACTTTTTGTGCTTAGAGGTGGATTAGTCTAGAGAGTCTATCTGCCCAAAGGGGATGAATTTCTCGAAACTAGTGAGATCTCAGTTTGTGATTCATAACTAGAAATTCTATTGCATGTGCATGTTCTACCCAAATGGGAATATGTAGTAATGCTAGAATTTTTCAGATTGTGTAAATTGCAAATTTGTTTTGTGTATAGTCGAATTCTAATTCATGCTTTTGTTTTGTCGCAAACAATCTCCTTTAGTCTCAACAATAATACTGTGAATGTTGAACTCTTGACTAGTACAAACTTTCAAAGGTGAAAATATGACATTTTATTTGTCTTGGAATGAGTGAGATTGATTATGCTCTTTATGAAGATGAGCCTGCTAAACCCACTTGTGATAGTAATATTGAAGGAAAATGAAATTACATGTCAAGTGAGAGAGATCTAATCATTTTAGTCTTATGGCTATAAGAGAAACTATTCCTAAATCCCTTAAGAGTAGTTTGCCTATTGATGTTACGGCCAAATCTTTATTGCTACTGTAGAAAATAAATACTTTGTATCCGATAAGGTTGAGGCTGGAACCTTTATGAATCAGTGAACCAGTATGAAATACAACCATAGTGGCAGTGTAAAGGATTATATTCTAAATCTGGTTCACCTTCAAACCAAACTTAGGAGTCTAAAACTTGATTTATGTTTCAATTTTAAGATGAGATTGTATATCAGCTTAATATTGGAGTCTGAATTTTGTCTAATTTTGGAGAACACCTTTTATGTTCCATCTTTGAGGAGAAACTTGTTTTCTGTTTTGGATAAAATTGGATATCATTTTGCTATTGGTAATGGTAGAGCCAATATGCTTTTAGATTCCAAATTGATCGGTGAATGTGCTTTATTTGATAATTTATATAAATTGTATATGGATGATGCTAATGATTGTGTTCCTTGTTGTTGTGGCCAAATGATCCTTAATTAAAGAAAAATATTTTTCATTAGAGCACAAACGTTTGGGTTACATATCTAGAGAAAGAATTGGCAGACTAATGAAAGGTGACATTCTTCCTTCTATTGATTTTGAGGATCTAGATGTTTGTGTGGATTGCATAAGGGGTACATTAACTAAGAATAACTGGAAAGGTGCTAATAGAAGTTCAGATCTTCTGAAGATTATTCATACTGATATTGGTGGACCTTATTCACCTAGGCAATAAATATTTTATTAATGATTTTTCTCATTATGACTATTTATACTTGCTAAACGAGAAATCTTATATCATTAAGGTGTTCAAAATTTTCAAAACTGAGGTTGAGAAACAATTGGGAAAAGCCATTAAAATTATGAGGTCTGATCGAAGGGGTGAATATTATGGCAAATATGATGAGACTGGTAAACATATGGGAGAGTTTGCCAAATATTTGCAATAGTGTGGAATAGTTGCCCAATATACCATACCTCGTAGTCCTGAACTAAATGGTGTCGCTGAAAGGTCAGTAATTCCATAAGATTATGGGGTTTATCTTAGTGAAGGTGATTATAATATATATCATGTTATTGATCCTATATCTTACGATGAGGCTGTTAATAGTGTTTATTCTGAATTCTGGATTGATGCTATGAAAGATGAGATGACATCGATGAGTCATAATAGAGTTTGGGAACTATTGAAACTTCCTTCTAATAATAAACACATAGGTTGCAAATGGGTATTCAAAACCAATAAGGATTCTAAATGAAAGGTTGAGAAATTTAAAGCCAGATTAGCTGTTAAAGGGTTCATACAACGTAAAGGTGTTGACTATAATAAGACTTCTTTTCCTGTTTTCTCTAAAGATTCCTTTAGAATAATTATGGCCTTGGTTGCTCATTTTGATTTAGAATTGCACCAAATGGATGTCAAGACGACATTCTTAAATGGTGATTTGGGTGAGGAAGTTTATATGGTGCAACCGGAGGGTTTTAAAGAAGGTGGTAAAGAACACTTAGTTTGTAAGCTGAAGAAATCTATTTATGGTCTCAAACAAGCTTCGCGTCAATTGTATCTCAAATTTGATGAGATAATTACTTCATTTGGTTTCACAAAGAATAAGAAAAATCAATGCATTAACCATGAGATCAGTGGGAGTAAATTTATATTTCTTGTTCTTTATGTTGACGATATTTTATTGGCCAGTAATGACATGGGCATGATTTGTGAAACTAAACAATTACTTCCTAGGACTTTTGATATAAAAGATCTTAGAGAGATATCTTTTATCTTAGGTATTAAGATTTGTCGTGATCGATCTCGTCATTTATTAGGTCTTTCTCAAAGGGCTTATATTGATTGTGTGCTCAGTAGATTCAATGTGCAATCTTGCAAAGGTGGTGATACTCCTATAGTGAAAAGAGATAAATTTAATAAGGAGCAATGCCTTAAAAGTGATATAGAGAAATAGACCATAGATAATAATCCTTATGCAAGTGCAGTTGGCAGCTTGATGTACACCCACGTGTGTACAAGACCAGATATTGCATATGTTATTGGTGTTCTTGGTCGATATCTTTCTAATCCTAGATGGAATCATTGGATAGCTGCTAAGAAAGTGATGAGATACTTGCAAAAGACAAATGATTATATGTTGGTTTATAGGCGTGTGGATGATCTTGTAGTGGTGGGGTATTCAAACTCTAATTTTGCAAGCTGTCAAGATGATATGAAATCCTCTTCAAGTTATATTTTTATGCTTGCCAGTAGTGTTGTTTCATGAAAAAGTGTTAAACAAACACTTATAATATCTTTTACTATGCAAGCTGAGTTTGTTGCTTGTTATGGTGCTAGTACACAAGCTATATAGTTGAAGAATTTTATTTCTGATTTGCATGTGGTTGATTCTATTGCTAGGCCACTTCGAATTTATTGTGATAATAATGTTGTTGTGTTCTTCTCTAAGAACAATAAAAGTTCAAGTGATTCTAAGCATATAGAGATTAAATATCTAGTAGTCAGAGACTTAGTAAAGAAAGGAGATATTGAGATTCAGTAAGTTAGTATTGATTCGATGTTAGCTTATCCTCTAACCAAAGGACTTAGACCTATAGTTTTCAAGAAACATGTTTGTGATATGGGTATTGTGGAATCTTATGATATGTTTGGTTAGTGAGAGTTTTTTGTGCTTGTAATTGAATGTTCAAGTTAAATAATTTTGCTACATTGCTTATTCATATTTATTTATATGAGTTCAGTGCTTTGTAGTTATTTGTTTTGCATATGTGCACATTTTATATATACAACATGCTATGAGTTGTGGTTAATATGCTTAAGACTGGTGTGATTATCTTAAGCAGAGCTAGTTTTCAATTATGTTTCTGGAAAGAAATGCTAAGGCATTGTGGTTAATATGCTTAAGACTGGTGTGATTATCTTAAGCAGAGTTGGTTTCCAATTGTGTTTCTGAAAACAAAGGTTAAGGCATTGTGTGTGTATTTCTAAATAGAAATAACAGCCTTATTTTGAAGCCTTGTGAATTTCTCTTGCTCGTTTAAGCATGTGTGAAAGAGAAATGTTTGGAGGACTGACAAGGAAATAGTGTATTGATCACATGTGGCACTATTTTCTTGCTACACTGCCATATCAGAATCCAGGTCGGTTAAGTTGTCAATATTTATGACTATGGATTGGTACTATGTCAATAAGGGGCATAACTATTGCCATGATCTGATATTGATAATTTAATATGGACAAGATTATGTTTAAGGTGTCACTTTATCAATAAACTATATGTGTTCTAAAATTGTGTGGCCACACTTGAGTTTAAAATATTTAGTCCGAGAGTCATTTTTTTCAAAAATTTTTTCTTTTATAAAACATAAAAATGCCATAATTAACATTGCCCAAGTGGGAGAATGTTGGAATTTTTTTTATATGGGCTAATATTAATTATGAGTTGGTTTTAATTATTTATAAAACAGACTGAATAATATAGTTTATTGATTAGTGGTTAAGCCCAATTAAAATGTGATCAATTCAGTTATGGGCTTGCGACACTTTTGTGGGCCGATATGGAAGACGGTCAGTGTAGGCCTATTTTAACATGGACTTGTGATGGGTAGGCCTATTAAAATCTATTATAAATAGGCTAAAGTCCCCTCTCCTGCCTTCATATTGAAAAGCCCTAGTTGCTACACCCATTGTATCCATCTCGTGAGAAGGTCAAGGAGAAGAAGACTTAGCTCTCTTTTTCAACTCTTCTGACCTATTATCCGAGTGTTCAATTTTTAATATTTGGAATAAGGGCGCAAAATAATTTGGGATTCAACGCGTAAAGAGGTTTGCAATTTGTTTCCACTTTTGGATCTACTACGCAAACAAGTATGCAATTTACTTCCGTTTAATTGTAAATGGTGTTCTAAATTCATGTATTAGATCCTGAATAAATTCTTACATGAGAAATATTGGTGGCGTTTGGTATAATTTGGATGGTGATCTTAGTCACCCTATGGCTTTTGAGCATGCTGATGAACTAAGGAGATTCTTGGATTATATTATCGGTCAGGATGGGGAAGTTTTGCTTGTTGTGAATAGCAAAGAGTGACTTCTTTTTATTACTCTTAGATTTGGTTTTGTATATGTCAATCTTTTTTCTGTAATTTATACTCTAGAAGCAAAAAATAAATTAAGAAAGTTTTTTTTTTTTATGAATTTTGTTTCTTCTTTTCCATTGTACAATTATTGTGTTCATATGCATCTTAGAGTTATATTTCTTAGCAAATATCGTTCATAATTAAAAAGGAAAAGGATATGATATACTTATTTTATTTTATGTTAGTCGTCACAACTTATTTCGCATGCTATGTATGTTTTTTTTTCCCTTTATTTGTGTACTTCTCTGATAATCATTTACTTAAATATGTAGAAGAAATTAATAGGAGTAGATGCAGCTTCCTTTCATGTGCAGAAAGAATTAAAAACGATATGTTCCTTAGACACCATATATGACTTGAAACTTCTCACGTGTATTGGAGGGAGGGCAGGTTGTGATTTGAGCAGAGTGCCAAGTGACAGAAAATGTGTTCATACATTGGTATAAATGAGAAAGTAGAGAAGGCTGGGTCAGGGAGGTTTGCCCTACCTGCCCCATATGTGCTGCTGCATATTTTAAAGTTTAACTGACTTGATATTGAGTAGAGAGGTTGAAGAAAACAAATTTTTTGCAAAAACTATACTATTTATTTGTTTATCTATTCTACGTGAGCAGAATTCCATGTCAATGTTGTTTCTCTCTCTTTCGCTCTCTCTCATTATAATAACTGATTTTTTGATGGTTTTATTAGTTTTTCTTGATCAATTTGATTGGGTGAATTTTTGTAAAAAAATTCATTAGATTGAAGTGCATTTGAATGTACAGAGTGTGTTTATCTGCATTTCTGCTCACGTTGGTTAAGGGTGAACAAAAATCGGATCGAACCAGAAAAACCAATCGAACCGAGTTGGTTTGGTTTGGTTCGGTTTGATCTTTTAATAAAATCAGTTTATTCGGTTATCATTTTAAAAAAAATTGATTTTTGGTTCATTTTTTTAGAGAGAAAACCAAAAAAATCAAATTAACAGAAGTAATAAATAAATCAAACTAATTTAAATCGAACCAGATTTAAAATGCATATAATTTAATTGAAACAAACCGAATCGAAGGTTTATAAGATCGGTTCGGTTCAGTTTATAGACACATAAATTTTGGTTTAATCAATCCATCTCTGTTATAAATATACAAAATTCAGTTTATTAAAATTTGGTAAAAAATAGAACTGAATTGATCGAATCGCCCGTTTGCTCACCCCTAACCCTGATTACTCAACTCCATATTCATGTTTGTCTATGTTTCTAAATTTTTTCAAGAATTGTAGTCTTTAAATCCAATTCTTCTTCTTGTTTTCTTAGCTAAGAGAATCCTTTGATCTTTCTTTGATAATTATGTACTCAAATAAAAGTCAATCTAGAACCTGCATGTTTATTGAGTAGAAAAAAAAATTGTTCATTTTATTCATGGTTATGAATTATATGGAATGATTTCTAGCAAAAGGTGAATTATCACCTTGGTAAGTATGTTCCAATGGAGGTTGAGATTTATACAATAGAGTAACTAAACATCTTTAGAATATAACAGACAATATATAGATTTTTTTTCTAAAGATTCTCTTAAAAAATCACCAAGAAGGCAAGAGAGGAGAGCAAAAAAAGGAGTCTGTCAGTGCTTTCTATTAGAAATTTTGTTATCAGAAATAGGAATGATATGCATTCTTATTCATTTGAGAGGAAGAAGAGGAGGGGGGGAGAGCATAATTTTATGGGTTATATAGGTTCATAAAAGAAAATATGGACAAGTTCAGACTTTATGCCAGACAATGAATTATTAAATTAGGTAATATTTTGCGAAACCAGAGTCTGTAAATGCAGTATATTGGTTTCATAATCCATTTTCAACTTCTTGGTGTTTGAACTATTTCATATATTGTTTCCTCTACTTATTATCCCTACTTTCCCCATGTGTGTTTGTGAAAATATCCTTCACGAGGGTAACTTGAATTATGGCGATTTTTACACCAACAAAGGAAAGATATCCTACGAAATTAAAGAGAGAGAGAGAGAGAGAGAGAGAGAGAGAGAGAGAGAGAGAGGTTTGAGTTTTTTGCACAATTTATCTTCACCCGGTCCTTTTAATCTGCGTATACTACATATGAAGGTTTTTTTTTTTCTGATTCACATAAAGGTTTAGTGTTGTAACTCTAATTAGTCCAAGTGTTTAAGAGAATTTGCCTTAATGATATGATATTCTAGAGTATACAACTCTAATGTGTATGCTAATATCTTTCATATCATTGGTTTTCACTTTTAACGACATTGAAATCAATTTCCTTAACCATCATAGTTGGATTTGCAAAGTCATAAATGCAAAAGATTGATTTAGTTATACATGGAAGTAGTAATTGCAAATAGACCATAATTGTGCATAAAAAACACATTATCACTATTGATTGATTTATTCTATTATGTTATTAGTTGATTAATACTTATACATGCTGGTATATGCCAAAGTAATACAAGAAAAATTAAAAAATATTAAAAAAAGAGATTTCAACATAAAATGACCTATGGCATAGATCATGGTGTTGATTACTCATAATCTTGAAATCTAGGAAGCCTTCATTGGGTACTTGTGCAAATTGTTGTAGGCATTTGTGAATCTTCCAAACTTGCTCTAAATTCAAATGTGATGAGAAAGAAATCTTTGGAATAATCCATCAAATTTGGGGTGGTAATTAGGCGATAGTTGTCGTCATCATTAACTTTGGTGAATTGAGTGCATAAGTAATGATCCCTTGCTTTATGGACACCAAAGATATAGTTGCCTATAATTTTCCCCTAGAATTGAGACCAACTTAGAGCCTTGTGAAGTGAGCTTAATGTGATTTAGTAGATCTTTCTCAGTACTAATGTTGCTCTTCAAAATTCCTGTGTGACTATAGGAACAAATTGAACTTCTCAACATATGTTTTCTTTGCTGGAAGATACCTTTTTTGTCTCAACTTTGTTGTGCATGAATCACTTTTTTGTTATAAAAAGGATACCATAAGCTAAAGCTGCTTTATAAAAATTATGTAGCATTCATTGCATGGTATGTCTATACTTATGACATGCATGGTATAATTTATCCCTTTGATAAGGATGGACTCTATGCTTTGTAAACATTTGTTTGCAAGATGCAATGGTTTGTGATGAAATTGTTTGATTGATGTTGGCAATGACAGTAGGTTGCTAGTAATAATTTGGCTTAGTTTTACTATTCAATTTGATGTTTAACTATAACATCCTCATCCTCATTCATTAGCATTCTCATATGGACATATTCATCACATAAATGATTTGCAATCCCATATGAACATATTCATTTTGATAAATGATTATTTACATATGTGAATTGGATAAACATGGCGATGACACTTGCACCATTGCATTTGAGACATTGAACATATATGTAATATTTGTATAGTTGCCTGACAAATTATCCTATGTTGTGTGCACAATATAACATCATAAATAATGGTGTTTTAGATCTTATTTAAAAGTATAAGTAGCATATGGGGAGTAAGAGATGGATGGATGTGATGAAAGGGTGAAAAATAGGGACTAAAAAAGGAAAATTAAAATTTTAACTAATGATAATGAGACACCATGATTTTGTCTTATTAGGGTAGGTATACAAATAAAATTTTTCATTTTTTAAGATCAAATTGGAGAGCAAAAACTATAAAGGAGTGTAGAAAATAGAAAGAAAGAAAGGAAGAAAAGAAGAAAAAAAGAAGAAGAAGACGAAGAAGAACAAGAAGAAGAAGAGGGAGAAGAGCAAGCCAACTTGGAGCATACCCTAAATTTTTCTAGTTTTGGAAAAAGAGGTAAGTGATTTTATCTTCTTCCAACATGAAAGTCCTACCTCATAACATGTTAAGCATTCATGATTAAGAAGAATTATGGAGTAATTTTAGGTAGAGCTCATGTATGAAGGTTGAATCTTTTAAAAAAAAAAAGAGCCGATTGTATTGGTTTTGTTGTTAGAGTATATATTTTTGCATTCACAATTCCATAAACTTATAAAAGGAATTGGGGAAAGTGTAAAATATGAAAGTTATAGCTTTATGCATCTAATGCATGTAAAAAACTTTTGCTTAATTTGATATGTGTCAGAAGATATGGCTCCTTCATTAGGGATGGTTCACAACTAATTGATATATCTTCAGTCTAGTTGTTTTCATATATTTTGATGATCTTATGTGCTGATTTAGACAAAGTACAAAATATACAATTTTTAGTGTTATATCCCTTCTAAATTCTTGTAAAACAGCTTTGCTTAATTTGTTGTGTGAAAAAAGATACAACTCATTGATTGTGACTGACCCTGAACCGAATGAAATCTCATCAGTCTTTTAATTCTGTTTTCTAAGAATTTGATTGCCATAGAATCAAAATTTGATGATGTGCCAAACTTGGAAGTTGTATTTTTATGTCTAATCTACATGTTTGCAAAATATTTTTGCCAAATTTATCATGGTTGACGAGATATTGGCCCTTCACTATGATTGATTGTTAACATGTTGAAAACCTGCTCACCCTGAGATTGGTCATTTGTTTTGGTGACTTTATAGACTGAATTAGACAATGAGTAAAACATGAAAAATGTTCCTTTATGTTGTAACTTTTGGTGAATCATTTTTGCAATTGGATTTGCATAATTTGAGATATACTTAAAATTGTAAGACCTACTCAAACTGACATGATGTTGAAGCAGGGTAAAATTCAAAAATTGACTTGAAATTTGACTATGTTATATCATTATATGTCTAGTTTATTTGAAAAAAAAAAAAGAATAAAGTCATTTGGATAAGTATATCTAAAGTTATTATCGTGAAAGTGTAGTAAGGTCAAACAACCATATAAGGAAAATATGCATAAACACTAGTTCCACTTGCATGGAACATGACCATAGTTGCATACCAAGTATTCAAAATCATTTTGACATATTTATAGCCATGTATGTATCAAATGTTAGGATCTCAACACTTTAAGGAAGCCTAAGAGAGAGGACCAGACCTACCGTAAAAGTTGGTCACATCAAAAGGTGAGTACAAGTCATAGTTGGATTATAATGTGTATGTATGATGATTTTATGATATAGTTGTGTTCTATTACATGTATATGTGATTGAATTGTGACATTTTACATGTGAATACAAGTTAAGTGAGATTTATATGATCTCAATGATTACTTGGTGTACCATTATGAATAAACACTTGCATATGGAACTAAAAGAATGTTGTGACTGACTTGTCAAACACTTACAAATCACTTGGAAAAAAGACCAATATGTCCTATTGGCACAAGTTATTGATAAAATGATTCACTTGTTATATGTTGGCTAGTAAAATCAAATGTCACTTAAATCACATGAATTCTTGGGAGTAGTGTTTGCCTTGTAAGGTCACTACAAAAATCAATCTGTTACATTTGCACTTGCAAAGTCAATTCTTATACTTGTAATGTATCTTGGTGATATTTGATTGTTGGTTGTGTCATAAGAATTTGATTATTATTTTTATTCATTGAGTTGTGACTCACCAAATTGCAATTATGCTTTTCAGATACTGAAGCATAGGGTTTGGATACTTTGGAGCATAGAGTTTTGCATATAAACATATGAAGCACATGTTGTCGACTGAATTCTAACTCTCTCTCTCTCTCTCCTTGTGTGATGTACATATATCCAAATAGGAACTAGTTTATGGTCATTAGTCTTGAACATTAGTTAACATATATGTATATTAAATACATGGTGGATTGTATATGTATGATGAATCAACCTTTATGCATATATATTTTTGGACATGAATGTCACGATTTGTAAATGAAAATGGTCATTACATTAACACTCTTTATTTCAAGGGTAATTTGAGCTATTAGTAAATATTGAAATTTTTTTCTGTGGAAGCTGCTTATTTTTGTTGTTCACAGTATATTTGATTATTTCTTTCTTGATTTTGCTTATGATTGCACAAGTATGCTGAACTTTCTTTTCATTTTTATTATGACTACTTTTTTATACATTTTTCATCTATAGTGCACCAGTATTGCAGTTCCCTCCTACTCAAATACCTAAAGTGTTCAAACAATTATGGAAAACAAATTACTGAATGTGAGAAATAATGTTTTTCGCCTTACTTTGATGTTGTGGAGATTTCATGACAGTAGCTCTTTCTTTATCTAATCCTATCTCATATTCAATGCTTACATTGAATGTTTATGATATAGTCATATCTATGTCTATTAATGAATGGATTGATTATGGCATAAATAGTTAAATTAATTAGGTAATCTAGTAAAGTGAGACAAGAATTGGGAAATAAACAATTTTTTTTTAAAAAAATTTTATGTTCCCAAATTATAACAGTTTCTAATTTGATATTGTTAATGAATGAAGAACTATTGGTTTTTGATATTCCTAAACTTTTGTAATTTGACATTGTGTAATGTCCTTAAATAAGTTGGTATTTTAAGTAAAAGGAATAGACATTTGGCTTGGTGGAAAACTTTGAGGGATGTCTTAAGCTTGTTCTTCAACTCTGTTTGGGAAGATGTCTCATGCAAGCTTTGACAATTTATCTTCCCTTGAAGTTAGATCACACTTGTTTCACCCCTTTTATTAAAAATTGTTTTCCCATAATAATAAATTTTCTTTTCACTTTTTCTCTACTCTTAAAAACTTGTTTATCAAATAATCAAAGAATTATAAGTTTTAAAAAAGGAATACTCATGTTGTTATGTCCCCCCCACCCTTCCCCCCTCCCCCCTCCCCTCAACTTTTGCTTCCCTTTATACACATTACTATTCTCTCCCCCTTTGGCAAGATAAAAAAGAGGGTAAAGTTTAAAGGTTGAATGAGGTGCATAAATTGAGATGGAATAAATAAGTATAAGATAAAAAAAGTATGGATCAATCAATCAAATAAGTATAAGAATTAAATAAGAGCAATCACATAGCATATTAATCAATCAATTAAATAAGCATTAAAATTAAATAAAAGCAATAATTAAATAAGCATAAGAATTAAATAAGAGCAATCACATAACATATGGATCAATCAATTTGCAAAGGATAAAAACAACACTTTTATTTATTTGAACTTGTGGGATCACAAACTTTACATAGACAAAGAAATAAAGGAAACACCAAATAAAGAAAAATCTAGAAAGCCGAGAACAAGCTAGAAAATTGGAGAACTATCATTGTCTCCAAAATTGTCCTTTGCTTTATCTGCTCTTCCACCTTGACCTTCATTGCCCTCCTCAACCTCTTCACCATCCTCTTCTTCAGGTGTGTCCTCCCAATCCTAAAAGTTTAGGAGGTGGCAAGGGTTAGCACCAACTTTCTCCTGAAGATCCACCAAATCACTGTGAAGGTGGGAGAGTAAGAGAAATCTTCTCTTTATCATCTTTATCATCTTGTCAAGCTTCTTGTTGATAGAGGCAAGAGATATTTTGGCTTTGCGTTTAGGTTTGGGAGATGGAATGGATTGAGCCCCTTCTTCGATAACTAGCCTTTTCCTTTAAGAGGCTTAGGAAGTTTCTAATTTCATTACCTTAAAAGCACCTAATGTATAAGTGTATGAATCAGGGTGTATGACTTTAGCATTAATGAGGTAGCATAAATCTAGAAAGTTTTATGATGGAAGAAGCTTCTTAATGAGGAATTTTTTCATTTTCCTCATTAAGAGCACCTATATAATGGTAAATGACAATATCATGTGAGGGAAGAAGAAATTGATTCTTGGGTTTTATATTTATATGGATCAATTGATCCATAAGATAATGACCAGTATGAATTGGTTTGTTCTTGATCAAACATAGGGGAAAAGCTATATCCATTTAGTTTACTTTCTCATTACTGTTACCTCTTGTGTTAATATATAAGGTGATAATACGATGAAGTAGCCAAAAGGGTAGGGTATGAATGTATTTGGATAGGAAGGTCTTGGGGTCATGTTTGGTCTCATAAAAATTTCAGACTAAAACTCGGAGTAGATAATTTAAAGGGCGGAGATTATGAATGAAATATCATCTCCAACTTGAAGATTGAAAAGATTTGAAAGTTAATTAAAAGAAATGTAAAATGGATCCCTAAAGGCTTGAAATACTAACCTATATTGTTTTACATGTGATTCCACTCTTTGAATCAAAGTCACGATACATTTAAACTTACATAGTATCTTCTTGTATTCGGGCTCATCATAAAAAATGAATTTGTTCCACCTTAAATTTGATAGATACACATGGATCTCATCCTTAATCCTAAGTGACTCAAGGATAAATGTGGAGGGAATTTTGTTCGATTGGATTATGTTAGAGGAGTTTTCCTTGTATCGATCTTTCTCCTCCATCGCGATCCCTTTCATTATGTATAGATCAAGAGAACCAAAAGGCTGAGCAACTGCCTTTCCCTTCTCTGCTTTAGAGGCTTTCTTAGATGGAAGAGAGTTTGAAGAAGATTTAGTGAATAAAAATGAAGAGGGAAGAAGTGTTTTAACAAAAGTGAGTTAAAACATTATTTTAAGGGTTTAAATAAGCTAAGAAAGGGTGTAACAACGGTAGCAAATGGTCAAAATTTCATTTAATGAAGGCTTACAAATAGTTAGTAGTCAAATTAGTTAAATGCACGTCAGTTACTCAAGTTCGCGACCACGACCAGCAAGTCACGATCTCTAATTACAAAATCTCCAAGTAACGAACAAAAAATCCTTGGGATTTAGCATGGTCAATGATAAAAACATTTAAAATTTGAATAAATTCATAGTAGGGAATGAGAGTAGTGACTACAAATTGATGGTTGACACACAGATTGACAAGTACCTATAAATCGCGATCGTGAATGAAGAAGTAGCAATAATGAATTACAAGGTAGAAAAAATGACTAAGAAAAGATAAAATTTGACCTTTTAAGTTGTGATCCACTCAATAAATTGATGCTTAATTCATGCAAATTAGCACAGAGAGACACAGTGGTACACATAATTAATACATCTAAAGAAATAAACAATACATATATCACACATAACAATCAATTAATAAAATATGTGATCATACAAAAAGTCTTCTAATAAGATCCAAATTTCACTTCAGGGAGCTTCCATCAAGCATTCCCTTTTCAGATGGCTGTGAGAGGAGTAATAAAAGTAGTAGTAAAATATAATACATCATTCAAAGTCTGTGAGAGGAGTAGTAGAAGCAATAATAGGAGTGGAAGCAGAAGCACTAAAACTTCTCTCTTTTACAGTAACAATCTCTGTTCCAAAGGCTTCCTCAACTTCTTCATCATCTTAGATTGGTCTAGGAGCTTCTCCTTCTTCTTGAATTCTCTTTATTAGGCCTGAGTTGAGCCTTTGAAGGATCCCCATACTCAACCACATTTTCTCATAAATAGATTCATTGTGTGGCAGTTTCTCTAACACAATGTTTCTTGCCTCAAATTCCTCTTCTGTTGAGGGTATGACCTTCGCGTATTTTGCAATTTTAGTGATGTAATGCTCCATCGCAAACTCATTTCCCTTATCCATTTGACCATTTATCCTTTGTATCAAGAATAGGGGTGTGTTTATTGTTCTTCATGCACCATAAATAGAAGAGGTTTGTGATGGTGCAATTACCATTTGATTAGGCTCTTTTGTTGAGTTATTGGTTATAAATCGATGTGTGATCCTTAAGGCTTGGCTTTTTATCTTAGATGCCTTGCTATTATTACTGTTGTAGTTGCTCTTCCTGTCTGTGATTGACTTTTAAAACTAGTTCACATCCACTTTGAAAGTGGGAGGATGCTCTGTTACTCCAACAGTAGTGGCATTGAAGCAGTTAGCCAACTCATTTAGCCTTAAAGTGTATCTCTTATCGAAGAGTCTAAAATTAATGTTCATCTTTTATGCATATGCATTACAATCACCTCTCAGAACTTGTAAGGAATTGAGGAACTCAATTGTAAGCTCCAAATAGCAGGGCTCTTTTATGTGACAAAAGAGTTCCCACCCTATCCCTATCATCAATTTTTCTGCTCGATTTGCTAACTCAAACCTTTGTAGATTATTCCATTCTAAAAATTTGCCTCCCTTTAGATGTCTTTTGTGGAGTTTTAGTGCCAATTCTTTCTCCTTGTCAGATTTAACAATGAGAGAAGTTTGCTTTATTTTTTGTCTTATTTCATTTCCCTTTTGATTCTGGCACAGTCTTGGCCTTCTTTGAGGATTGAGGTACAAAGGATGGTTTAGATAACCTTTTCTTCAATTGCGTAGTCATTAAGGCTAGGTTTTCCTTAGTTTTTGATCTTGAGTAGGAGGGCTGTGGATCTTTCCTTATAAGTTGTTTATATCTCTTAGTTGATTATGCTTTAGGTGCCATTTGGTTTGGTGTTTGATGAATGATGCAATAGAAAATTAAAGCAAATAGCAAATGCAGAGAGATGTAGAGAGAGAGAGAAAGAGAGAGAGAGAGAGAGAGAGAGTAAAAACACAATGAATGCAATAGTAAAACAACTTTAGGGTTTTAGGGGTATATATAGGAGTTTGAAGATCTCCCTGCTTCTTTGAAAAATATGATTGTTAGGAGTGTTCAATAGCTATTTTGAATAAAACAATGTCTATTAGACATGACCACTAGATTGTTCAAGCAAGTGTTCTTCATTCAATGATGGTTATTGCTCGCAATGCCCATTAAGTGAAGAACAATAGTCATTGGAAATTCACAATGATCGTAAGGGTATACAAAAACATAAGGTGAAAATTATAAACAACACAATGGTTATTGGTAAATTTGCAACGATTGTTGGCTATGTTTTCCAAAACAAAAACAAGATTAAAATAGATTTTTCAATTGACAAACATTTCCAAAGCTACATTGATAAAAATTATTAATCAAACTCAATGATATTGTCATGAATTCAATTAATAAAGGGACATTTGATCAAGATAATACACAATCAAAATCTTTAGCTTATAAAATCTAAAGAATTCAATTGAAATAATTTCACTTAACACATTAACAATTAATCAATAAATATTATGCATGAATTAACAAGGTGAAAGAGAAGAACCTATTGATGTTAACTCAATGTACTTCCATCAATCATTCCAAATTCTCTTTTAATGAATTGCATCCTTTCATCATAAAGAGTGTTGGACTAGGATAATTAATCCAAGGTTTAAAACTCTTTTGATCTTGACAAAGTAGATTGATCATCACTAATGTTTCAAATAAGTATTGATTTTGCAGAATTGAATCATTCCCTCTAGAAGAAATAAAGAAGTTGATGAATTTCGAAGAAGCATGAA
>CATIWR010020884.1:0-52063 GCA_949677035.1 Omphalea diandra | reverse complement strand
TCTCTCACGGTCCTCATCCTGAGTGATATTTAGATATTTATTTTCCTTCTCTTAATTATTTAGTTTTATTTTTATATATATATATATATATATATATATATATATATATATATATATATATATATATATATATATATTGTTATTATTATTTTGAATTTTCATAGTTATTTCATATTTCATATATATAAATATATAATTGAAATTCAAAATTAAAATTAAAAATTATTAAAAAATTCACCATAAAAAAATACTGATAGATTGCTGACAGAATAAATTAAATTAACCAAAAACACATAGATAGATTTATTGTAATTTAAAAAATTCTTCTTATTTTATCGATGAATTGCCTATGATTTGCCCATGGAATCACTGACTGATTGTTTCATTGGCATCCGCCAACCATTTTTATGTCCTTTTACCAACAACATTTTAGTCCCAAATTCGTCAGTAACTTTATCGTTGGAATTGACTTTCTGTTAGCATCTTGTTACTGACCAATGATTTTGTGACTCAATTTCGTTGGTAAATTGCTAATTTTTAATAGTGACTTTTTAAATTGTCACTAGAAGGATCTGTAAAGACATGGTACTTTTATCAATAAATTACAATAAGGGGAGATTGGAAAGAGTTGACCACAACATTTGAGGCCCATTATGCATGGAATTTAGATTTGGAGGTGACCCAACATATCCTAGATTCATTGATATAAAAGACTAGAGAAAGTTTTAATGACTATTTGAGAAGGTGGAGGAAGATGACCTCTAAGATGACCACCTAACCAATGAAAAGGAAACAAAGCAGAATGGTTATTAAGGGAGCTTTGCCTAACATCAGTTATAGGATAAAGGAATGTTGATACATAACTTTGGTGATCTCAAGAAAGTCGACCTCATGCCAAGGAGTTGGAGTTCGAATCGAAGGAGCAGTATGTTGGAAAGAGAAATGTGCCACCCTAGGCTCAAGAGGAGGGAAACAAGACTGTGAAAGTGAATGTGATATGACCTTCAAGACAATTCATAGATATGGCTATGTCTTTGTTTAAGGCATTTGAGAGGCTATAAAAGCCATTACCATCTAAGCCACCCCTAAATCTTTTACCACTACAATATGACATTAATTATTACTATGCTTATCACCAAGGGGCAAGCCATTGAACTGATGATTATTATAGTTAGAGGCATGGAATTGAACATCTTATAAACACTAATGAGATAGTCTCACTTAATTTTGGGAGTCCAAACATTTGAGGGAATACATTTCCTAATTATCATAATTTTCCACTTTTAAATTAGAAGGCATTTATGATTGATTTTGAAATTCTCAAGGAAGTTGTTATGGCTACTTTTAAAGAAATGTTCTCTAGGGAGATGGTTGTTGCTATTTGCACTATCAACTATTGGGAAAGTTTTGACGAGGAGGTGAAGGAGATTAAATCAAAAAAAGATGATCAATATATGAGAGAATGATAAAGTGAAAGAAGAGGAACAAGTCAACCACGTTATGAGAAATGAAAGGTATTATTTCGATATAGAGGATGCAAAAGAGCCTAGAGTTAAGAAAGAGGCAGAGAGGCTGCTGATAAGAGAGAAGGAAGATGATAACCCTATCTTGAGGCAATTGAAGAAAACATCTACCCAAATTAGTGTGTGGGAGTTATTCAGTACTTCCCAAAAGCACAAAAAGACCATGGTTGAGGTGTTTTCTAGTTTAGTTATCTCCAAAGAGACATCTCGTAAAAAATGCAATAGCTCTAGTAACCAACCTTTTTTTTTTTTTATGAAGACTTGCCTCTTGAAGAAAAGGATCATAACTTGGCTTTATGTATTAAAGTCAAAATAAAAGGAAGGCAAATTCCTTGTGTGATGTTAGATGATGGTTTAGGAGTAATATTTGTCCTTTAAAATTGCTATGTAAGTTTGAAATGTCTAAGGTAGATTTAGAGATTTCAAATAGTATCATTTAGGCCTACGATGACAATAAGAGGCCAACTATTGGGTATTCTAGATAATGGTGAAAATAGGAATTGTAAAAGTTATGCTTAAGTTCATAGTGTTTGATATACCTATCACTTTCTTGCTGTTATTAAGGAGACCATGGTATAATCTTCTAAAGGGAGTGTCGTCCACAGTGCACTAAATGGTTAATATTTCTTATAAAAGGAAAATAGTTACCATCTATACTGAAGTGGGGGAGATAATGTCAATATTAAACATAACTATCCCTTAC
Organism: Omphalea diandra; assembly: GCA_949677035.1. Lineage (NCBI taxonomy): Eukaryota > Viridiplantae > Streptophyta > Magnoliopsida > Malpighiales > Euphorbiaceae > Omphalea > Omphalea diandra. Next base: position 49,837 of record CATIWR010020884.1, on the reverse strand, counting down.
CTACAAACTAATCTTCATGTTGTTAAAAAAAGATTAGCCGATAGTGTGGAATAAGCAATTTCAAAAGACCTTCAAGAAGATAAAAAAGTATTTGTCCAATCCACCAGTACTGAGACTACTAAAGCTTGGCAAACCATTGATCCTATACTTAATAGTAGAAGAGAGATCCATAAGAGCATTGTTAACACATGAGTATGAAGAGGGAAATGAACATGTCGTGTATTACCTCCATGAGAAGTTGCTCCCATACGAAGAGAAGTATAATTAGATTGAGAAAACATGTTTGGTAATGGTTTGAGCTATAAAAAATTTATGGCATTATTTCCAATCCTATTAAGTGGAGGCTGTCTCAAGGCTAGATCTAATCAAATACTTACATGAAGCCCCATCATTGATTGGAAAACTAGCAAAGTGGTTTATAGTCTTGACAAAATTTGGTATCAGATATGTAACCAAGAAGGTGATCAAAGCTAGGCAGTTGTAGAATATCTAGCATAATAACCGTTTATAGAAGAAGAGCCTAAACCTCTCTAGTTTCCTAAGGAAGGTTTAGGAGCCATAGAACCCTAAGGATGAAGGATACATCTTAATGGAGCAGTGAACAAGAAAGGAGCTGGTTTAGGTGTAATTTTGGTGTCACCTAAAGGAGAGTTAATGTCTATAGCTAAAAAGCTAGACTTTAGGGTACCTAACGACATTACAAAGTATGAAGTATGCACATTTATGTTAGAAGCCTTGATTCAAATTAGGGTGAGACAAAAAAAAGTGTTCAAAAATTCTTTACTAGTCATTTCTTAAGTGACAGAAGAGTGGGAACTAAAATAAGAATGCTTGAAGCCATACTTGAAATGTTTGAAGAGGTTGAGCCAAAATTTTTAAGGGTTATGTTTCATCACCTCCTATGAGAAGAAAATGCAATGCCTAATGCCTTAGCTACCTTCATTTCCATTTGGGACAAATCTAAAAGGATGTCGATGAAACTTTTGCTCACACTCAAGTTTTAAACACCATGTTACATATATGAAAGTGTGATGCAAATGACAGTGGAGAACTATCCATGGTACTATGATTTATAAAGGTATTAAAGAGCAATAAATATGCAGAGGAGGTAACAAAGAAAGATAAGGGTATTATTTAGAGATTGGCATCATAATGTATGTGGTTTATGAAGACATGTCATACGAGTAAATGCCAAACAAGTTCCATTCAAAGTATTTGATAGAGGAAAAAGTAGTAAGGTAATGGAAGAGGTGCATATAAAGGGTTTGAGGATCCTATATGAATGGAATGACATTGGCAATGAACATCTTAGGGTTGAGATATTATCAAACAATTATGGAGTGAGATTGCATCATAATCATAAGAAGTTATCATAAATACTGAATTCACAGTAGCATTAATAACTTATCACTTGTAGAATTATAGAACTTGACTTTGCCTCGGCCATTTATAGCATGGGGTATTAATGTGATTGGAGAAATTGAACCATCCTCTATAAGGGGACATAAGTACATTTGTGGTAACAATTGATTAATTTTTGAAGTGAGCGAAAGCTAAGTCTTTCAAATAATTGAAGGCAAAGCAAATGGTCCAATTCATAGAGAAAAACCTTATTTATCATTATTGTGTGCCATATCACATTGTGAGGGATAATGACACACATTTTCAGGATAAGTTCAAAGTAATTTTAAAGAAGTATAAAGTGGTTCATCATAAATCCTCACCTTATAGGCCTTAAACAAATGGCATGGTGGAGACAACAAATATGAATATAAAAAACATCCTAACTAAAATGGTCGAGACAATGAGTGCCTCAGGTTTAACTCAAACTCGTAGAATCTTAGTTGCAACTCCATCCTTTTACCGATTAATGGGGGAATGAGAGAACAAGGGTTTTACTTTGGTAATAACCCTAAGATTTGGCACAAGTTTGGATCAAAGGGGGATCCTTTAGGCCTTGTGCAAGCTTAAATTCTTAAGTCTAAATTGTGATTATTAGGGGACCAAGTTGGGACAATACGTTGGTACCATCCATAGAAATTATAGAGTCACCACCCAACTTTGGCGAAGATAAGAATTCAGGTAAGGCAAAATCTGAACCTAATCTAAATCAATTAGGAGGCCCATTTCATCTTCACCCCATCATAGATTGGATTCAAAATTTGCGTACGACTTGGGAAATAGGTTAGGCATCCCCAAGCTACCAAGATATTAGGATTCGACCTTAAGCATATTTGGTTCACTTTTAATATTTTAACTGAGTTAGTGATTATTTTGATTAATGGTCCTAAGTGTGCCTCTAGAGTAATTAAGCTAATCAAATCATTCTATCAATCCAAAGGGGAGTGGGGTAATGCATCATTGTATAGGGATCATCATGTATATCTATACATCTATCTAAGCATAATCATCTCAAAGAGAGAGAGCAGGGGGAGGAGAAGGAGGAGGGGGGGGGGGAGTTCATAAATCATGGTATAAGGATTATCATGCATCTCATCATCTAAACATAACATGCAAACAACGTCATTCATAATAATCAAAGATGATCATTGAAACAATCCTTCATGGCTTAACTTGAAAAATGCATAAGTTTGTAACTAAAATAGACAAAAAAAAAAAAATCAAGGAATCAATTAAAGTCATTAATCATCTTACCATATTTTCATAGTCAAGGTACTTAAACATGTATCTAAGTCCATAATAACACATCCCAGCATCACATAAAAAATATGGCAATAGCATGCAAACATAAAGATATGAGTTATGAAGCATGAAGAAACATAAACATGAGATATAAACACTTTGGAAGATGTTTAATGACCTATGAGAAAGATGGTAAAAAAGGAATCCTTGGGTTTAAGAATAAAAATAGAAAATAAGAAGTGGGAGAAGAAGGTGGAAAGAGGGAAGGGGTTCTAAATTCCTTCCTTGATGTTTACTTACCCTTAGAGGCTCACTAAATGATTTATATCCTTTAAGATACTTAGGAATGCATAAGAAATGTAAAGATTAGGCCTTGTTCTACCTTGGAATGAGTTAACATTTCTTTGCTAAATATGATTTGAGGAAAAATTTGACAAAGTTTTGTTAGGGTTTCCAAACCTCCTCATTCCTTTTCAAATAAAGGGGTATTTATAGGTGGTGGATGAGTGCATAGAGCCAAAAATGGTTCTGATTGCAAAATGTCTATATCTAATCACAAAGATAGAGATGGATTTCCTAGAATTAGGGTTTATATATGGGCTATATAGCAAAAAATAGGTTGCATTTCCATCTGTCAAGGGTGTATAACTTGAGGTTTAAGGGGGGACTAGTTCTAAAAAGTTATAGGGATTAGGCTTTAAAGAAGGGTTGTATAGCTCTAAATGCAAGCTATATAGCCTTAATTACTAGGCTGTACAACCCATTTTTTTAGGTTGGCAGATTGGGCTTTAGTTATGGGCTTGGCTTTGGGCTTCTCTAAGATTTTCTAAGTCCTTTATCTTTTCTTTTGGCAATTCCCCTTACATTTCTAGCGGTGCATTCAATGATTTTCATCATCAGACTTTATGTCCAAAGGTCGAGAATCTGATGCTTACAATTTACCCCCTATTCTATAGGACTTAGAAAACAACATTTGAGAAATGATTGTTTGAATAAGTCTCGACAAAGCATTATAAGGAATGTAAACATTAGTAAGGATACCAAAGGATATAAGTCTTTAGCAGCTCCTCGAGTAGGTACTCAAGCTTATTCCGATAGCTTTCTAGTAGATATAATACATTTGTCATTGTTTCAAGAACTTTATAACAAGTACTAGACTTTCTCTAGTAGCTTTTCTAGTGGGTACCAGGTGCTCTATATTCTTTCAACAGCTCTTTAGTAGGTACTGGGGTTTCTTTTAGCAGCTTTGCAAGCAAATACCAAGTGCTTTATATACTTCAATCACTTTTTAATAGGTATTGAAGTGGTTATGCAGCTCTCTAGTAGGTACAAGGGTTTAGTATGTTTCAGTAGCTTTCTAGTAGGTACTCAAGTGGTTTTGGTAGCTCTCTAGTAGGTACTAGGCTCAGGTAAGCTTCAACAGCTTTCTAATAGATATTAAAGTGGTTATAGGAGGTACTAGGGTTTGGTATTTGATAATTGGCTTATCATAGTCACTACTTTCCTAGAATCTCTTCTCTGTGGGTGTTTCAATCCTTTTAACTGATAGTTCTAACCTAGGGATGCCCACTGGGTGGTCTTTATATCATTTGAGCTTTTCAAGCACCTCCAAAACTGAATTGATATCTTAGTAGGCCTTCTAGCTATTTTAGGGGTTTGTTCTTATCTAAAAGTGATGGGCTTGGGCCTAGATGCCATAGGAAGTATTTCCTTGGGTTTTGACATTTCTAGGATGAAGAGGTTTTTATTGAAAGTATTTTTAATACCTCAAAGGAGGTTAAGTTTGTCATTGAAGGGCATTTAAGTAATTTGATTTACATCATGAAGCTTGGAATGTTCTCTGGGTACTCTAAAAGCAATAAGGGTATTTTGATAATTTACTTAATGGCATGAGTTGTTGAATTGTCAAATTGGGCTTTTCTTTGTAAGTTTAAAGCCATTTTGATAAATTAGCTATTTTAATGCTCATCGAGAAGTTAGAGGCATTTTTGGTAATTGACTATTTTGAATTTGGGTAAGGCCTTTTTAATAAAAGAGAGAATTAGGTTTTAAGGAACACATTTAGGTTTAGGTAGTTAAATGGAATAAGGCTTGAAAGGTTAAAGGTAAAGTTGGGCTTAGAAGGCCCAATTCGGGCTTGCCTGCTTTAAATGGTCTGTAGAGACCAAAGGGTGGTTGTACAAACATGAGGTCTGTATCGACCAGCCTGGCCTATACAGACCTTGCCCACTATAGATGCCCCCTATTGAAAGTGACCTACCTCTTTTGTGCTATTCCTCTTTTCTCTCTCTTTTTTTTTTTCTCTCTTAAAGCTTTGGACTTAACTTTAGGCTTTCTCTTTGCTTTTTAGGAGTTTACCATGGTTGAATACTATGATGATGAGATGTTTGAAGTATGAGAGGAGTTTCTTAATGAGAACATCATGACACTGGGCGCTTTGATGTAGTTGTAATCCTAATGGGGGTTTGTGTAAGTGAGCTTACTTAAGGGCGCAACGACGAAGATGTTCCCATTTGGCATTTCACTAATTAGTGACAAACCAATAGTCTATAATCTTTATCGTCATCTTGCAGGAGTCATCTCGAGAGCAATAGGCGTCCCTTTATTTTATATTGTTTTATTTATCCTTTACCTATCTTGACATGTTATACTGCCCTGAAATTTCCTTTTTGCTTGCAAATATTAGGTTAGCTTATAAAATATTTAGAGATAACTTCTACGACACTTACCTTTTCCTTTCATCAAAATTTTATTTTTTGTTTGTTGGTTTAGTTGATTACCTTGATTTACATGCACTTGGGCTTTATTCTGTAACGTACACAAAGAAAGATTAAAATTAATTAATGGAATAACCTATAAGAAATTACAATACATACTTGAGATAAATAAATAGAATTATAAATAATTTATTTATTCATCTATTTTACTGGCTTGCCAGTCTTGCAATACTTTATTCATGGATGCTGAATTAGAGCAAAGGTTTTTTTTAGAAAATTACTTTCATAATTTTGCTCAAAATTTATGAATAAACTCTAGCAGCGAGGATTTGTTGCTTTTATACCCCTAGATTTGGACTTCTTGGACTTCTTCGTCCTCTAACCTCAATAAACATGCTTTTTAACATTCCTTCTCCTTCTTTGGCAAGGTATTTTTGCCTTCCAAAAGAGAAGTAGGGATGTGCGCCATTATGGGGAATGGCTTCACACAATGCATCCCTAGGTTGTGGCTTGTCTAGAGGGGATTGATATTTTGATTTTCCTCATACACTACCAAAGGAGGCTCCAAAGTTTGATTCAATGATGACTCATACACTTTTCGAGTAGTGGATGGACATAACCCAAACCTTCTGCTTGCCCTTGATAGGAGAGCTAATAATCATGCTTAGGGACATCGCCTTTCTAATCGAGCTGTGCTTCATGGGCATTCCTTTGCATGCGGACTTTGACATCCATAAGCTAGTACTTTATAGGGACTACCTGTTGAAAGTGCCTGGATGTGTTCACCAGCTTAAGGGGAGTAGGACTGTGTTGAGGTCTAGCATATGGGCTGATATGCCTTAAGTCACCGGTGACAGTCCTAGTGAGGTGAACAACTAGCATGCGCGATGCTTCCTTATATACACTTTATCGGAAGTCATATTCTTAAATGCCTTTGACATAATCAATCTTTGCCTGCTCTATCAATTCAATTGGGGTTATACGGTATTGGCGTATTTATAATGATACCTTAACTGGTGTTTCTGGGTAAGGGGTACATGTGCAGTGCCTAGAGGGAGCTTATTGTAAGTATCTTTTAACCCTTCCCTTATTTGTATGTTTTGGTCTTGCTCCATTATTTTAGGATTTATGCCATATTTATTAACAAGCATGAGGCGTTGAGCTAGGCTTGCTATATGGTATTGATCGTGAGTTAGAGGTAGAGGGTGGTTATCCATTTTTCTCAAGGTGGAGTGGTGTGGCCTACTCGAAGTCATTCATTATTGACAGGCACCATTACCTGAACACGATCACTCTTGACCAGGTATGTTTTCTTGCATAGATAAAGTTGTGTGAGTTATAATTATTTATTTATTATTATCTAGTCTTATAGTTATAATGTTCCTTTGTCTTTATTATAGCTGCATCTTGATTGGATAAGTCCTTTAGAGATGTGGCCATTAAAGGTGGCAGAGGCAGAGGCAGAGGCAGAGGTAGAGGCCCTCTCCTATGATCATCGATTGATGTTGAGGCCCTTCATTTGGGAGTGGTACTTGGGTAAGTGTATCTTCTATTGGCATGAGGGCTTGGATTCACCACCTATCCCATAACATTCCCTGCTAACTTATTCTAGGTGAGGGATCTAGAGGGTGCCAAGCTTGCCTCAATGCTACATTTCTCACCAGGGAGCAAATGGTTTCTAACAGGACCCCTTATAGATCTTAGATGATTAAGGCCTTAGTTGGGAGCTTCCCATTGTCCGATGTAACCATCCGAGCATTTCCCCGATATGCACCTAATGATGGGATCATCCTCCAACATGGGGTCGAGGTACCACTGCATAGGCAACTCAGAGACCTACCTCTTCTGCTCCTAGTTGTTGCCCAGGACTGCAAATGGGATTATGGATCAACTTCAAGGGGCCTGAAGCCTATGGTAGTAGGCGATCTGACTTGTATGCCAAAAAACCTAGTGGCATCTTATATGACTTCACTAGTGGGCTCCATGATGTTACTAAAAATCACTCGGTTTGTTTATATGTTCAAGCTGATCGAGACTACCCATGTAAGTATCTTCTTCCTTACTTCTTTATATGTCGGCTATGATGTAGGCTTCATTGCTAAAAATGCTTCCTTTTCTCTCTTTTATAGATTACCATTATTTAGGTCGAGGCCATAGTTGATCTAATCGCTGCCTTGAAGAGGGTAGTAACACATTAAATGCTCACTATGCGGGTTAGTAAGCAAAAGTAACCTAATATATGCAAAAGCAATGCATGCATGTATGTCTATGGTTTGTGTCTTGTGTGTTTTGTGTTTTATTCATCCTAACATTTTTATTTTTTTTATAGGAGATGATCCATTGCTTGAAATATGAGATCAAAGATAAGGTTCAATTTATGGCAGAGGCGGAGGCAGAGATATAGACCCTGGCCTAAGTAGTTGCCGAAATCGTGCAAATGGCTACTGATTGTGAGGCAAATTATGAGGCGACACCTTCAGGGAGCTGGGAGAGCCGAGTCTAGGAGGCCTCCCACTTAGTTTTTTAGGATTTTTGCTTTTTTCTCGCTTTAGTATAGTACCATTTTGTTGGACTAGGTTGATTTAACCTAAGTCATAAACCTCTTTTGATATTGACAATAGAGATTGATCAATTCTAATGCTTTCATTAAATGATGTTTTATAGATTATAAGTTAGTTTTTGTCATTAGAAGTTGGATGGAGTCCAAATCTCCAACCTTGTAAAGTTCACTTTAATTCACGGTGAGTGTATTATACATTGCGACTACAAATCAGTCACAAGGAAGGATGAAGCTAGGCCAGAAGAATTTGTAGATAACTTCACTACCGAAACACACCCAAAGTTGGCAAAGCCTTAATCACAGAAGAATTCGCGATGTGTGTCACGCCTGAGGAGGGAACCAAAGCCATAACCACAGCTTGCCAAACGTCCTAGGTATCCGTTGAAGATAAAAAATCGTGAGGGCAAAAGGTTGTTCGCAACCGCAACTCAAGCAGTTGAAGTTTTCTCTTCAAATAGAGGATTTCAAGATCTCAGTTACGCCCAAGGCATTGATATCTCATCACTACTACTTTTGAGAGTGGTTAGAACACAACAACTATATTTTCCTGGATGACTAACAAAAAGTTGACACATGGACTAACCGTTAGACACAAACAACCACAATTGAAAATTTGCAACCCTGACTTCAACCTGACAACCATTTAATGATGAATCTGCCTAGCACATCTTTGAGATTTGTTAATAGTTTTAGTCTAACATCTCTTTGTTGGATATGAGCTATAAATACTCCACCAAACAGATGTAAATGCAAAACAATTTATTAATTTGAAACCAAACTCTTGCAAATTTGCTACTTATTCTTTCAATTCTTATTTATGCTTGTGTGATTGTTTGGTGTGAGCAATAAATGCCATTGTAAGAGGTTTTAGTGTGAGCCTTAAAAATACTTGTAAGAGGTTTTAGTGTGAGCCTTGAAAACACTTGTGAGAGGTTTTAGTGTGAGACTTGAAAACACTTGTAAAAGGTTTTTGTGTAAGCCTAGAAAACACAAGTTGTAAAAGTTTGGTGTGAGCTTGGTAACACTATTTGAGTTGAGTGAAATACCCAACTACAAAAAATTAGGGAGTAGATGTAGGGTTAGTTAACACCTAAACCACTACAAACACTTGTGTTAATTTCTCTCTTCTTATACTTAACTTTTTAACCACCTTATCCCTCATTTTATTTTTAATTGAACACCAATTCAACCCCCCTTCTTGGTACCCTAGGCCAACACATTTGATTATCATTGATGTTTTGTACAACTGTGCAGTTTTTATTGGGTGATTTGAAAGTCTTAATTTTAGATATTTCTTGGATTTCAAGATTCCTTTAGGATACATCGGGGTAATTTTGCCTTTATTTTTGTCAAACTTCGAGTCTTTGAATTTAGTACAAAGACATTATTTGGCATCTGATTCTATGTTTTGCGTGTTTGTTAGACTATTTGTCAATACTTGATCATACATATGCTTTTTGGAACAAACACATATGTTGCTGAAGTCTAAAGTGAAAAGGGGGCTGCCAAAAGTCTTTCAGGATTTAGGGGGCTGTACAACCAAAGATGTGGTCTATATATACCCATTTGATGGTTGTATAGACTTGTTTAGGACCTTTACAAACCTACTGAGCTGGTTATAACTGTCAAGCACTAATCAACCTTGTCTTTTTCTATACATACCCATTCTAAGCCTGCTATTTACAACTACCATTTCTAGCCTTAAAACTATGTTAATAACATTTCTGAGATCTCTCCCACCCTAGATTTGGCCTGATTTAACATGGGTGGGTCTTTTAGCTCTTTGCTTTCTCCCTTTTATTTGTTTTAATGCATATTTCTTATGAGCAACCTGTGATTTACAGGATTATGCTACCCATACCTTTCATTTTAGGCTTGCAAAGATTTATCCATTGTTAAAGGATTTTAGTGTTATTCTCGACTATCATGTTACCACTGTAGACTAAATTGTACTGCCTCAGTTAGATTATCTGCATGACTAAAAGATGGTAGAGTTGTTTAACATGTGCTACAAGGAGGTACCCTATACACATTACGTGAGAAGAAATTCTCATGGCTATTTTCCTCATTCTCTTCCCCTCTAGGGGCCTTGCTCGAGGAGCTCAGACCTGTATTATGACTACCATTTTGATAGATGAGTATTTACTATAGAGGAAGGATGGAGTATTGCTACTAAAGAGAGCTGAATCAGTGAAGACTCTCATGCCAATGATCTTTAGTGAGACCATTATGGGTTTGGACAAAGTGGCCCTTGGTATCAGCGATTCTTTCATAGGGAGTTCGTTGGTGCTTCAGGGAAGAACTCCTCTTGTAGTATTATTATCTTTATTTTATTTTTCCTTTATGAATGCCCTAATTTTTGCTTGGATTACTTTACAGGTTTTCAATCTAGCAGGTAGCGTATTTTTGCTTAGGTCGCCCTTTTGAGTTTTCAACCTAACAAGCATATTATACATTTTTCCCTTTTTTTCTTCTTTGCTTCTTTTTTTCCCTTTTTTTATTTTCAAATATAAACAACTGTAAGAGAGATTGGGAGTATTGGCTGCCCTAACTATGGACGTAAGGCTTTACAACTTATAACAACATTCGAACTGCTGCCTGTTGAAGCCATCTACTACTAAGCCTGAATGGGCTGAATGGATGTCTCGTATTGCTATCACTGATATATGTTGGAGCTTCCTATGGTAGAATCTATCCATGTTACTCTAAGGACTTATGGGGATTATGTCATTCTTCAAAACTTGTCTTTAGGCAACTTCTATGACTCGACTTATGCATGTTGCCAGTTTAGTGCTCCTCAATTTGAGGTACAGTTCCTCCCTTCCTTTGTAAAGAGTCCCTTGCCCTAATGCTTCCTAGATAGGGTTAAGGCTACATGGACCAGTTGCCACATATATGACTTCTCACTAGACGATACCCTTAATCCGATAATGACAGATTATATTGAATGGTTGCACAACCTTTAGAACTATAGGCATCACATTAGTAAATGGTAAATAATGATCTTTTATAAAAAAAACTTTTTATATTACTTTTCGTTTAAGAACAGGTATGACTAATTTACTTTAATTATACAAATGTACTTTCATTTGATAATCATTCACATCTTCACATTACGCATTAATTAAGTTCATGACTTCTACTTTTAATATTAACATATTAGATCATCCAATTATCTTGCTCAATGCCTCTGTCTTATTGATCCTTTGATCATTCATCCTTATTTTCTGTGTCATCACTAAGTTGTCCTGTTAGTGATCACTCAGTGGTCGATTGGACTCTCTTAACTCTTACTTGTCTTTATTTCCATTTTTTACGCTCTAACTTTTTCCTAAGCTACCCTTTTGTGTTTTAACTTAGCAAGCTTATATTTTCAATTTTTTCCTTTTTCTTTTTTACTTTTTTTTATATACGCCCTAACTTTTGTGTAAGCCACCCTTTTAGTTTTTTAACTTAGCGGGCTAATTTCACTTTTCTCATACCTCACATAAAGTACTTCTTTAACTTGTCGAGGTTTATTGGCATGGTGAATTTATTCTTATCTATGTCTGCTAATTTCATTATGCCACCTGAGTATATATGGTTGACCACATAAGGGTCTTTCCAGTTCAGTCTGAACTTTCCTTAAGGATCCTATGTTGGATTGCCTTCAACACCAGATCACTAACCTTTATTACGCTTATCTTAATCCTTTTGTTAAGTGTGCAAGCCATCCTAACCTGATATAATTAGATGTGATACAGGGCCGTCAATCTCTTCTCATCTAGTAAAGCCAGTTGTTCAAGTCTACTTCTCGTCCATTGGCACTTAGGAATATCGGTTCAACCGATACTCATAAAGATTTCAGTTTTAGCTCAATTGGCAGTACTGCGTCTGTCCTTTATACCAGGGAGTACGACATCATTCCAGTTGATGTTCTTATCGTAGTTTGATAACCCATAAGGCTAATGGTAACTTATCAAACTAGTCCTTATACATTTCAACCATATTGGTAAGGATACTTTTAACATTCTTATTTGCTACTTCCACTGCCTTGTTAGCTTGTGACCTATAAGGTGACAACATATGGTGGACTGCTCTATACTTTTCCAATATGACCTTAACCTCTACCTAGAAATGGACACCATTATCTATAATAATATGGTATGGCACACCATAGCGACAGATGAGGTTTTTCTCAATAAATCATGCCATCTATTTTGCCCCCAGCTTCTGAAGGCTTCAACCTCTACCAAATTAAAAAGTAGTCCACTATAACTATAATATACTTATACTCCTTTATAGAAGTTGGTCTGATTTCTTCGATCACATTAATGCCCTATAATGGCTAAGTTGAGGTCAAATTCTACAACTTAATGGGTGGTAAATGACTGAGGTTACCATAGACTTGACATTTATAATAGTTTTAGACCTTTTAAGTATAATTGCATTCCATAATTGTCTAATAATATCCTAATCTCAAAATTTTTTTTACCAAAATTTTCCCATTCATATGAGGGCCACAAACTCCTGCATGCACCTCCTCTATGACCCTGTTGGCCCTATCATCTTCAGCATACCATAAATGGACTCTATTTGGTATTCTTTTGTACATTACACCATCATAAATTATAAATTGTAAAAATAACCTTTGAATCACATCCTTATCCTTCTTCTCGAACTTTTCAGGTTATCCACTACTCTTCAAGTACCTTGTATATAAAAATACCAAAGATGGTTCTCCACTGACACTTGTGCTACTTTTTTATCACGTGACATGGTGCCCTGGCTCGAAGTGTGATCAGTGGCTTCATGGAATCACCTTTGGCCCATCCCAAATAGAGACTATAGTGGCTAAGGCATCAACCATAGCATTTTCTTCCTTCGGTAGATGATGGAATGTGATCCTTTGAAAATTATGCACCAATCCTTTTATATACTCTAAATATAGGCCCAAACATTCTTCTTTCAGTTGCCATTCATATGTTGCTTGCAAAATGCCTAGCAACACATCTTTAAACACCTTTGTTGTTTTAATCCTTATTTGCTTCAAGAGTTTCAGTCTGAGTGTACATGCTTCATTCTCGGCCATGTTGTTGATCACCATGTAGTCTAGCTTCTTAGCTACAAGAAGAGTTTTTCTTCTGGCGAAATCAAAATTACCCCTATAGTTGCTCCTTTCTTGTTTACAGCATCGTTGAAGTCCACTATCTATCCTTAAGGCTTAATTACTCCTAACCCTTTGTTCGAGAAGTGGGCAAGTTCACATTTCCATTCCTTAAGAGGTTGCTATGTCAAATACTCTGAGATCACCCATCCTTTAATCACATTTCTGGCTGCATACTTAATGTTGAATTTGGTCAACAAGATTAACCACTTCGACAACTTTCCCATCAAGGAAGGGCCTTTGCATAAGTACTTAACTAGATCAAGTTTTGAAACCACTTCTATGAAATCCAACTGAAAATAGCGTCGTAACTTCTTTGTTGCCCAAACCAATGCCAATAGATCTTCTCCACTTGATTATACTTCACTTTATAAGACAACAACTTCCTAATGAGGTAATACACTACATATTCATTCCCTATTTCATCTTCTTGAGCTAATATTACATCGACAGAGTTATCTTCTATGGTTAAATATAAAGTAAGTTGTTTTCTAAGTCTTCATGGCTTTAATATTGACAGGTTAGTCAAATACTCTTTTATTTTCTCAAAAGCTTTTTGTCATTGTTTGTTCCACTTCACTGGTCGATCCTTTCTTAACAACTTAAAGATCGGTTCACAAATAAGAGTGAGTCTAACTATGAAGTGGTTAGAATTATATGTTATACTAGTTTGGTTGATCCTTCCACTTCAAATAGGAGTGAGTCTAGTTGTTCCTTCCACTTTAAATATAATTGTTTGTTTTACCAGTTTCATGTATGGGGTAGGTTAAAATTATATGTTATACAATTTGCCTATCAACCCCTAGCATATCTTCATATGTCTAGGCAAAAACCCTCTAATATTTCTTGAGCAACTGTTTAAACTTTCTTTACTCCTCTAGTGTGATATCATTAGTAATGAGAAAAAATTTTAGGTTTTCCTATGTGTCCAAGATTAAATATAGTGGTATGCACAAAATTAATGTTAAATATGCTCATGTAATGATACATGCTATGCATACTATCATTAGGAAACATATCACATAAGTAAGCAAACCCATCATTCATTACCTAAAACTTAGAAAGGAATACATCATCATAGTTAAATAGTTTAGGAACAAGAACATCAGTAGTAATAAGAAAGTCAATTTCATTTAATTGGTTGATAGGAGTTTCATATGCTCTAACCTTTTATTCTTCTTCAGCCTTTACCTCATTAGTCAGAACCTCAAGGTCAATATTTTGCTATGAATTTGCCTCTTTCCCATTCTTTGCACCAATAATAGCCTTGATAACTCCCTTAAAACTTTGCTTCATCTGATCATCCTCTAGCTTAGTTTTAGAAAATCTACATAAAGTGTTGTTCCATTTGCCATGGTAGGCTCAGTCTCAGCCACATGGCAATACATTTCCCTTCCATTTTCTTCCTCGATGGAGTTCATAGTCATGCTCTTGATATCCTTTTATTCTTGTGCAAATAACTTCAATGAACTTACATGACCCGATATACTCTCATTCTAAATCCATAAAGTGCACATTTTGCTTTATCAAGTCAGATCCCTTCTTTGTATGATATTCTCCAGTGGACTAGAAATTCTAATCCAATATATATTGCCCTTGTTATTCATTAGTGATCCTCTTCTTATCATTCCTTGGCCATATAGACTAAGGACCATACAAAACCATAGGCTTACTTGATTCTTAATCATCTTTTATCCTTATGATATGTTTGCCTTTCTTCTTCTTTTTCTTATTCCCGTCCACCTCTTCTGATGAGCCTCGATGATGCTGATATCTTAGTTCACTAATATCCATATGGAAAAGCCTTCTTGAGCTCATCTATATCACTGCTGAATGACTTTTCACTTTTAATGGTCCCTTGCTTGACTTATTTGGCGGCTTCACTTTCTTTCATAAAGAAATATGATAGTGATCTACGCAAGTTCCCTACTTCTAACTCTGACCTTTTACCATGATACCCCAGTCCTATCCTCATAGTCTAAGTGAAAATCTTTGAAAACTTTGATGTGTTGATATAAATCTTCCCTAACCCCTATCATGGCAAAACGTTTATGTCTTTCATAATCTTCATGACTTTAGAATCAACCCACTTATTAGTGACTTCAACAACATAAAATCCTCAGAGATGCAAAACAACCATACTTATAGTTGATATAATGTCCCTAACCTTGACACAGATGGTCACAATCTCCCCTTTTGTAAGGAATCTTGAATTTTTGGTGGATGGTGGAAGGCACACCACTTAACATGCGGTACCATGGTCTTCTTAATAATAATGAGAAGGTGATTGGGATATCTAAGACTATAAATTCCACTATTGTCTTCACTGTAGCAGTGTTGACTAGGGTTGTGAACACATCCAAAGTTGGCTTTTTACTATTATCATAAGCTTGAATGACACTATTGAAAGTTTTCAAATTTTTTTTAGACAATGCAAACTTATACTGCAACTTTGAAGGACAAATGTTAATTTAAGACCCATCATCGACCATCACACATGGCATACATCTCCCTTTTACCTCAACTTTGATGAAAAGGGCCATATTGTGATCCCTTCCTTTTGATGGTAGATCCTCATCCAAGAAAGCAATTTTACCCTTATGTGTTATTAATATGACAACATTCTTCAAAGTAGCTTCCTTTGAGATAATCAAACTTGTTAAAGCCTTAACCATAGTCTTTTTATGCTATTGGGAGGTAATAAGCAATTCTACACACTGATCTAGGCTGACATCTTTTTCAACTATTTCACAATAAGATTGTCATCCTTTTTCTCCTTCTCAACATGTTCATCTGTCTTCTTCTTTACCCTTAGTTCTTTGGGAGCTTTTCTGTCAAGATAGTATTTTCCATTGATGATCACATGGCTTGCCTATTTCATCTCTTTATCTTTATAATTCTCCTCATGTAACTGAATCATCTTCTTTTTGCACATATTTTTTGTCTCCTTGTTTGAGCTTTCCTAGGGATTAATAGTGTGAATAACCCTAGCCTCCTTTGGGACCTCCTCAATAGTAGCAATAATAACTTTCTGGAGAGTTCTAGAATCTATCATCAATGTCTTTTGATTTGGGAAGAAACATAATGATAGTTTAAGAGAGGATTCCCACGGATGATGAATCTTATGTCTCAGTCTATAGTAGTCATTGGTATTGTGACCTTCTCCTTGATGAAAAGTGCAATAGGCATTGGCATCATACCCCCTAGGTAGTGGATTAGGAGGTGGTCTTAGTGTTAAAGGCTTTAACACTTCTTTCTTCTATAACCTCTCAAATGCATTGGACAGAGGCTTCCCCAAATCAATGAACTACCTTGGCATCCTTACTACATTGACATCGACCTTCTTATTCCTTTTAGTCTGAGGTTGAGGTAGAGCACTTCTTATTTTCCCATACTATTTTCTTAACTCAAATTCTAAGTCATTAATAGACAAACTTGCTTCTCAAAGATCCTCAAAGTTCTTAACCAATATTCCCTTGATTATAGTGCCAATACTCGACAAAGCCCTTTTAATAATCATTCAAACTTGCTCTCTTTTGTAGGCCTTATGGTCACCTCTAAAGTCATCTTCTTATATCTCTTGATATAGTCATTAAAGCTTTCACTAGTTTTCTACTTTAAAGACTCCAAGTCTTGCAATGTAATGTCTATATCTGAATTACAAGTGTAATGCCTCTTAAAAGCATGTGTCAGTTCTTTCCATTCTTCTTTGACAGTCTTCAGTTGATTGAAGTACCATGTCTTTATGAACCTTTCAAATGACAATTCAAAAAGCTCTAACTTAGTGTCTGTCGAGAGCCCAAATTCCTTTATGACCATCACATATGAGTGGACATGTTTTTTTACATTATAGGTCCCTATGAACTTTAAGAGTTCAAGCATGTGATAATTAGCCAAAAGCCTCTCTAGTTTGTGAGCAAGCAATTCCTCAATGTCTGCTCCTTTCTGTAAACCTTTCGCACTCAAAGCCTTCTGTATTTTCTCTAACTATTTTGTGAAGTCATCAAATTGAGTGTTCTCCTTCTCACTCTCCATACATTGGTCTAGAATAGCAGTAGTACTCCCCCACTTCCTTGGCAAACTTGCTCTCATGATACTCTTTCATCCCCAAATAGATCATCATCAGTCATCATAGGTTAGGGTACTTCCATTGGTGCTTTTCCATTATCAATTCTATTAGCAGAGGTTTTCTCCTTTTTAAGAATCTCATTGATGTGTTTGTTCACCTCATTGGCAATTCTCTCCTCCATCTTGCAGTTTGAGTCAAGTATCATCTTTTTTAAAACCTCGGGTGGTATGGCTGGTTCCATGATTAGGTCAACCTTTTAGCTCAAACTTAGTGTCATACTCTTCTTATATACACCCCTCTCTTCCATGAGGGTTTAGATGGAACAATGATGGCTATAAGACAAGGGTTATCAATATGGTGCATGAATAGGTAATTGATACATGGATGCATGTTATGCATAAATCATTTTACACAAGATCCTTCCAACTTTATTCCTCCTATACACGAGGTTTAGTGGCTCTTTCATAAGTAAGGTCTCTTTCTTATTCCATTATAGGGTAAAGAATGTGCAGGGTGACCTTAGACCAAGAAGAATTAGAGTCTTGAAAGAACATATACATAAAGTTACTAAAAGGAAGAACCCTTTACATTATTTGAAAGAATATATATGAAATGAAAGATATTCCTTTAGGGAGAAAGGGATGCATATAGAAAGTATTTACATGATGGGTAAGAGGGAATACATAAGTATTTACATGTGGGGGATAATTACATTAAAAGGGGTAGGGTAACATTTATGCTTACATTATGCATACCTAACATGTTCTTTGAAGACTTTCACTATTCTTTGAAGAAAAAATGCAAACAAGTGCAGTGCCCTATTCCAAGGTACTATTGGTTCCTACATGTGCATAGTGGTTGAAAAGGTTGTTATAGTTGATGGCTCCTATAAGCTTGGAAGGTAGTTATTGTGATTCCCTATTTGACATACCTGAAGGTACTAGGCTCTTGAGTGATAAATCCTCATCGTAATCTCCTAAGCCCAAATGGAGTTTAAGTCTTAAGTTTGGAGAACCATCAATATTATCCTTTGGTGCCTTAGAAAGGGGATTGAATAACGCATTGGAAAATTTACAAATTCAAACTAAATGTAAAAATAGATGAAGAATCAAGATACAAGATACAAGATTTATATAGGTTTAGCCCAACTTACCTATATCCTTTCCTCTAATTTTTCCATTAGAGCCTTCGCTATTTTGATAGCTTAAGGTGCTACCAACAACCTTTACATAAGTATGCTTTCAGACACTTACCAAGCCTTTATAGGTGATAGATTTTTAGGCACTATCAACTTCTTACAAGTAGTTCATAATTACTACTTAAACCTTAACCCAAAGCAGTTTTCAAGTACTACCTTAAACCTTTCACAAGAGATACTTTCAAAGAGTTTCTCAATACTGAGTTACATAATAAGAGATGATAAATTTTTTAGGAGAAGGAAAACTTTCTCACCCAAGCAAGAATGGATGCTCAAAGTACATTCACAAGGTATGCTTGATGTCAGGAAGAAGGTAAAAAAAGGTTCTTGAAAAGTTTGTTCTTTAATTTTGTTTAAAAGATAACTCTTTTAGTTCTTTCTCAAGCTTGATCAATGAATGCCTTTTAGATGCTAGATTACTCTTTGTTCATAATGTAAAAACCTTTTCGATTGAGAATGGTTTTTGTAATGGATTACACACTTAATAGAATAATTCTCTATTGAGAGCTATTTCTTTTATAGGCTAGACAAAGAATTGGCCATTATAAAAAGCTGTCACTTCATATTACAGTTGTAAACAATTAATACCCATTGAAGAAATTGCATGCCTATTGTTGAGGCATCCATAATTATTGATTTCACACAGATGGGTTATTGTCAGTCAATATTAAACTTTAATGGTCGTTGGTCCTATCAAAATACCTGTTGAAAGTAGTTGTTGAAAGTTCGTTACTCGAGGTCCTTCCATTTATTTTGTTTATTTGTCAATTTTACTTTTTCTTTAATGGTCGTTGGATATAAGCAATTGTCATTGATTCTATCCTCAATGCCCATTGAAGTATGCTCAACGCCTATTACTGATTTATAGAAAATATGATCTTTATGCTCTATCTTGCAAAAACTATGGAAGTGATTCAACACTTGTTAGAGTTATCACAATGCTCATTGGAAGCATCTCAATGCCTATTGATTATTTGAGTATACCTTGTTGGGAGGTCCAGAATGTGTAGCACAAACTAGAGTATTTTTCCAACGCTTGTTGTGAAAGTACAACACCTATTGTGAGGTCCAGAGAGTAAGGGTTAACTTTAGAGCAGAGAGTAAGGGTTAACTTTAGAGCACTTGTCCAAAGCCTATTGCGAGAGTACAATGCCCGTTGCTAGGTCTAAAAAGCATAGCTCATACTAAAGCACTTGTCCAGTATTGGTTGCCAAAAGGTAATGCCTATTGATATGTTCATATGAGTTTGCTTTGATTTTCACTCTTTAATACTTAGATTTTTTCAACCTATGACTCAAATGTGATAAAAGCAAAATGTTCTCCAATTTTTATAGTTTAAGGAAATGATATACTGACAAGATTTAACATGAACAATCATAGGTAAATGATAACCCTAAGTCTTATTTGTAATAATCAAAACAAGAACTTGGAACCTAAAAGGTTGAATATTCTCCCTTTTTTTGATGATGGCAAACAAATCTTCAAAGGCTAAGGATAAGAAAGTTGGTAACACACCATATCAAACTATCAATTCTTAACTCCCCCTTAACCTATTAAAGTTAATCAATTATCATTTTTCACTTTTATTTCACTCTTCCTTAATGTTTTCTTCCTTTATCATATGATCATATATTCTATTCTTTCCCTTTTATACTCATTATTTCACATAATTCTGTCCCTATTTGGCATTATAAAAAAGAAGATAAATAGCAAGTAAACATCATTAAATGCAATAGAAGAAACATAAGTTCATAGCTAATGATTATAAAAGAACACATATAAAAGGAACATAAAATTTGTTCATTTCAATAATAACACATAAGATGTAGTCCATCATCAGTTACATTTGCAAAAAGACTATAAAATGCATAAAAGATTATGCAGATGGATCATGATGAGGAATGGTAGGGGTTTGGTTTTTGTGTTCTATAGGTGCTTCAGGCTCTTTAGGTTTTACTAGAACCTCTGGTTCCTTGGATGGAGGATGCTTAGGTTTTTAGCTCTTTGCAGGTCGTTCAACTGGTTACTTTTGATTAATTGGACTCCCTGGTTATAGATTTAATCGTTCAACAATCTAATCAAGTGCTTAAGTTACATCCTTCAGTTAATATTTCAGCTTGCTCGCATTTTGATGTAGGGTAGTGAAGGAAGCTTTAATTCTTCTAACAACAACAATGAGTTGTTCAAGTTGTTTAAGAACTTTCTAATCAAAGAGGAATAAGGATAAAGTAGGTTCATTAGTATCAATGCCACTTGCAATTGCAACTCCTACCTTAATAACTTCCTCAATGTTTTCATTACCTTCTTCTTCTTAAAGGACAACTCCTTCCTTAACTTGATGAAGCTACTATCCAACATCTGCAAAATGCCCATGCTCAATTACATCTTTTCACCTTTCAGCTTATTTATAGGCAACTTCTCCAACATTGAGTCAAGATTTTCAAGCTCTTCCTTAGTGAAGGGGATGGCTTTCACCAATTTAGCTATCTTTATGATGTAGTAAGCCATCATAAAGCCATTTGACTTATCCGCTTGGCTATCTAACCTTTGAATCAATAACCATATTGTGTTCACCGTTTGTTTGTTCTTTATGCATCATAAGTAGAAGAGGTCCATCAAGGACAATTGTCATTGGAATGACCCCTGCCATTGATGTTCCACATTATGAATTGATGGGCAATCCTTAAGGCATGGCTTGTAATCTTGGAGGCTTTATTATTGTTGCTGTTGTAGTTGGTAGTCCCATTGTTATTGACTTCCAAAATTGATTAATGTCAATCTTGAATGATGGAAGAGGTTCTGTCAAATTGTTATTTACTGCATCAAAACATCTAGCTAAATCATTCAAACAAGCCTTGTATTTCTTCTCAAATACTCTAAATTTGATTGTGCCTAGGTCAACATACACGTGAAAATCATTTCCTAGAACCTCAAGAGTTGTGAGAAATTCAACTATTAGAAACTCAACTATTAACTCCAAATAAGAAGATTCTCGGATGTGGCAAAAGGGTTTCTAACTTATTCTAATCATTAATTCTTCTACTTGCTTTATGAAGTGGTTTCTTTGTAAATTATTTAACTCTAAAAACTTCCCACTACAAAGTTGTCTTTTTACCAATTTGTGAGCCAGATCTTTTTCTTGAGATACAAAAGATTTACTAAAGTAGCAGTTGCATCTTTTGAGAGGGACTTGGGTATTTACTCTGTTCAGGTTGTTGCGATCCTTTCCCTTTAGATTCATGGAATACTTTGGCTTTCTTTGGTTGAGGTTGAGTAATTGATTATTCTACAACTCTTTTCTTCTTTTAAACTAACATAGAGGCTAGGTTTTCCTCAGTCTCAAAGCTAAATCTAGAGGAGGGTGTTAGGGGTTCTTCCTTATGGCTTGTTTGAATCTTTTGGTGGATTTGATCTTGGGCCCCATGGTAATAGACATTGTGTAGTAGAGATTTGAGAGAGAGATGAGGAAGATACAAAGCAAGAGCATATATCAAAAATAATATAGGGCATAATGGGGTTTAAATAATTGTTTAATGCTTCTCCTTCCTTTTTTTAAAAAATATGGTTAGAGGTGGCAATTGTCATGTTGATAAAGGTAACAATCATTGGAAATGACTGTTAACTTGGTTTCCTAAAAAGCTCATCCAATGATGGTAGCACATTCACAATGTCATTAGAAAATATACCAACGATTGTTGGTGATTTGTAATCATCATGAAGACCAACATAACCAAATAAAAGACTTCACATGCAATTCAACAATCATTGTACATAATGAAACAATTGTTGAACATGTTGTTTAGTAAAAAACTCATTTAAAACTAATTTTGTAATGAAACAAAGAAACTTTAAGGCTTAGCTGATGAATATTTTTAATCAAATTCAATAAAGTGATCATAAATTCAACTAAAATTTAGACAGGTTAATCATAGTCATTCATAGTTAAAACTTTTAGTCAATGAATCAAAAAACTTTAATAGTGATCAAATATCATTAAATGCAACACAATTCAAAAGGAAAATTGAGGAAAAGATGAACCTGCTTGAAGCTACTACAAGTTATTACTATGTATCATACCAAGTTCCCTTTTGATGAATTTCATCTTTTCATCACAAAGAGGTTTAATGAAAATATTTGCTAATTGATGGTTAGTATCGACAATTTCCAATATAATATTACTAATGTTTACATGATCTATGATGAAATGATGTCTTTTGTTTATATACTTGCTTTTAGAATGCTGAATAGGATTTTTAGACAAGTTTATAACATTAGTATTATCACATTTAATAACGACTTGCCAATAACTTAGAAATCAAGAAGTTGTTTCATCCATAAGATTTGGGCACAACATAGGCCAACTGCTACATACTCAACTTTTCTAGTTGACAAAGCAATTGAGTTTTGCTTTTTGCTACTCCAAGACACTATGCATTGACCAAGTAATTAAAAAGTGCCTAAAGTGCTCTTTCTCTCTAAGGTACACCTAGCAAAATTAACATTAGAAAATGCATTTAATTCAAATGAAAAACTCATAGGATACCAAATTCCTCAGTTAGGAGTATCAATAAGATATTTTAGTATGTGTTTTACAACATGTAAGTGAGCTTCCTTAGGATTAGATTGATATCAAGCAAACGTTGAACATAATATCATGTTTAGAGGCTATGAGATATAGTAGACTACCAATCATACCTCTATACAGTTTTTTATCAATATTCTTACCATGTTCATCCATGTTTAGCTTGATATTTATGCTCATATGAGTTTTATAAGGCTAGTTGTTGTCCATTCCAAATCAATTGATTAGCTATTTTATATATTTGGCTTGGTTGATGAAGATTTCTTCATTTCCTTGTTTGATTTGTAATCTAAGGAATAATTTAAGTTCTCCCATCATGCTCATTCTTCATTACTTTTGAGAAATCTTCGCATAAGCAAACATTAGTGGACCAAATATGATATCATCTATATGTATTTGCACTAATAAAATTTTTCTTAGAAAAGAGAGTTATATCTCCCAATCCCTTATTAAAACCTTTCTTTACTAAAAAGTTGCTTAATATCTCATGCCAAGCTCTTAGAGCTTCCTTTAGGCCCTATAAGGCTTTGGTGAGCTTACACATATTATTAGGAAAACAATGGCTTTCAAATCTAGGAGGATGTTTAACAAAGACTTCCTCTTCAATGTAACCATTAAGGAATGCACTTTTGACATCCATTTGGTACAACTTGAAGTTCATGTGAGATGCAAATGCAAGGAGAATTTTAATGGCTTCAAGTCTAGCTATAGGTGTAAAAGTCTCATCAAGTCAATCCTTTCTTCTTGGTTATAACCTTTAGCTACTAACCGAGCCTTGTTCCTAATAATGACTCCGTGTTCATTAAGTTTGTTACTATAGACCCATTTGGTTCTAATAACATAATGTTTATGAGGTATAGGAACTAGGGTCCATACTTTGTTTCTTTCAAATTGATTGAGTTCTTCTTTCATAGCAAGAACCCAATGTTCATCTTTAATGGCCTTACATATGGTGTTAGACTTAATAAGGGATATAAAAGCAAGATTAGTACATTCTTTTTTAAAAGATGATCTAGTTGTTACCCAACTTGATGGATCACCAATGATAAGATCTGTTGGGTGATCTTTCATGAAAATCCAGTCCCTTTCTAGCTAAGTTTACTCTTTACTAGGAGTTGGAGGAGATGGATCTTCATTTCTTTTATTTTTCATGTGTTGTATCTTATCCATATTCTTTCCTTTTTTTTCCAATGTTTAGCTCACTCAAGGGTCCTGCAAGATCATCAATATCTTCTTATTGAAGTGGGGTTAGATTCATCAAATACAATATACATAAACTCCATTACAATAAGTATTCTCTTATTGAAGACTCTATACCCTTTGCAAGTGGAGTATCTAAGGAAAATTCCTTCATTGGAGTTGGAGTCAAACTTACCAAGGTTGTCTTTAGTGTTTAGAATAAAATAGTTACAACTAAAAACTCTGAAATATTCAATCTTGGGCTTTCTATTTTTTCGTAACTCATAGTGAGTTTTCTTTAATAAAGCTCTCATTAAGACTCCATTTGAGACATTACAAGAAGTATTTACAGCTTTAGCCCAAAAATATTTAAGAAGATTATACTCATTCAACATGGTTCTAGCCATTTCTTAAAGAGTTCTATTTTTTCTTTCCATCACACCATTTTATTGTGGAGTCCTAGGAGTTGAGAAATTATGTGAGATACCATACTCATTATAGAAGCTTGAAACTTAGGATTCTCAAACTCAATTCCATGGTCACTCCTAATTGATTAGATTTTTAAATCTTTTTGGTTTTGAATTCTTTTGGCAAAGGTTTTCAAAACATCAAAATAAGAATCCTTATGTGAAAGGAACAACACTTAAGTATATCTAGAAAACTCATCTACAATGACAAATGCATAATGCATGCCTCCAAAATTAGCTTTCCTAGTGGGGCTAAAAAGATCCATGTGAAGTAATTGTAATGGTCTAGAAGAACTTACCTAGTTTTTAGCTTTGAATAAGGATTTAATTTGTTTAGCTCTATGACATGCTTCACAAGCTCTTTCTTGTGTGAACTTGATTTTATGTAGACCTTCAACCAAGTCTCTTCTCTTTAGCTTATTGAGGAGTTCCATGCTAGCATGTCCTAGCCTTCTATGCCAAGTTTTACCTTTGTCAACTATTAAAACTAAACTCGTTGCATTATGGTTAGCAAAAAGATTTTAAATAAATCCTATAAACATTATGAACTCTTCTACTAATGAACAAAATTTTATTGTCACTCATCCCTGATACATAGTATGCATGCAGCTTAAACATAACTCTAAGGCTTTTGTCATACAACTAACTTACACTTAGCAAGTTGTGCTCGAGTCCATCAATAAGTAGTACTTTATCAAGGATAGGTGAATTATCATCCTTACCAACTTTACCTATCCTAATAATTTTGGCTTCACCATTGTCTCTAAAAGACACATTCCAAGACCTTAAGTCTTTTCCAAATGTCAGAAGAACTTTCTTTCTCCTATCATGTGCTTTGAACATCCACTGTCAAGACACCACTCTTGCTTTCAAACTTGGGATTTCAAGCACATCTACAAAATAAAGAAGGTTATATCTTAGGTACACAAACCTTTTTAGGTTCTAGGGGGTTAGCTCTTGCCAACTTCTCGTCATGCCTTCTAGATTGGCAATGATAGACAATGTAGCAATATATAAAACAATAAAAATAATCACCATCAAAGTGAGCTGGTATCCTACTTCTAAGTGGTATATGCATATAATATCTTTTAGACTTATACCTCATTTGAGCAATGTGTCTAGGAGTGTTTCTTATATGAGGAACTCTCTTATGTTGTGTGCATTTATACCCATAATTATGCCAATTTTTGCGTCTTTGCACACTTTTCATCTTAATTTTGTAAGAGTGATACATGTTAGCATAATTTGCTCTAAAGGAAGCATTTCGTAATTATGTGTGATTGTGCCGAGAATTTCCACTTGAGCCATTATTTGTGGCATTTCCCTTTTTCAACACCTTTTGTTTCATAATAGAGCTAGAAACATTATTCTCTTTAGCCTTAACAAAGACTGTTTGAGAAGTGGAGGGAGCCGTTGAAGTAGTGGCATTGTAACCTAATCCATATTTGATGGGTGGACACCTTTGAGCCTCAAGGATGGAGTCCACCTTCTCCTTTCCTTTAGTGAACTTATTGAGATTTTCCTTTAGCTTAAGATTCTCAACTGTGAGAGACTCTATCTCCTTAGTAGAGTTTCTTGACTTTTAACACATTTTTTCAAGGATTTGTTCCCCTTTTGAAAAGAAAAGGTACTGGACTTAAGAGTCTTAATGCTTAAAGTGAGTTTGGTAATTATACAGTATAACTTATCTTTAGAGTAGCAGTCAAAAGGATTTACCTTTTTGTCACCATCATTATCACTGTCACTACTGGATGTGTGTTCACTTGAGGATTCATTTGATTAATCCTCAGTTGCCATTAGATAAAGTTTGAAAAGTTCCTTTCTTGTTTAATCCTCATTAAATTTAGAATCAGTAGTGTGATCTAAAGTAGCTTTGTTCACTTCCTTTCCTTTCTAGAAGGTGTATTTTCTAAAAGGGAGCTTGCTTTTCTTGATCTTAGGACAATATGATTTTATGTGCCCTTTCTTAATGCATCAATAGTAGTTGAGTTGACTCTTGATGCCTCTCTTCTTATAGCTCATTGCCTTTTCTATGAATTTTGTTTGAAAGGAATTTCATTACTTGGTTGGTGATGAAGGTAAGATGCTTATCTTCAGTATTATCTTCATCATCATTAGAAGAGGAAGATGTTAGTAAATAAGAAGTACATGGAGTTTCAGTATATACCTCTTTGGCTTCAATGTCAAATCTTTCTTTATCATCCCTATGTTTTCAACAAACTTCTTAAGATTGATCTTATGAGCCAATAACTTTCCCATAAGCTCATCAAGTGATAAGGCTTTCAGTTTGTTAGCTTTCTTTATAGTTGTGTTCTTAGTTTCCCATTTATCTTTGGGAAATGTTCTTAGAATTTTTGTTACCATGTCCTCATTGATATATGACTTCCCCAAAGTATTAAGAGTGCCCATAATGTCTATGAATCTGTTATACACCTCAAAGATAGTCTCACCAGGTTGCTATATAAATGTTTCATACATGTATGTGTGCATTTGTATCTTCTTCTTTTTCACTTCACTAGTTTGTTCATGTTGAGTCTACAATGTGTCATATATTTCTTTGTCTAATGTATACATTTGTATCTTAGCATACTGAGACTTATGGCTTGCATAGAAAAAAACATGCATTGCTCTTTTGTTCTTTAAGTTTGCCTTTTTTTTCTTCAGTTATCCACCCATTCTTTGGCTTTGGTATAGGAACATTTGCAACTAGATTTGTTGGAACTTCTCTTCCTTCCTTAATAATATCCCATAAGTTAATGGTTTCATTATTAAGGAAGGTATCCATATGATTTTTCCAGTAACCATAGTCATCTCCTTTGAAGAATGGAAGGTTATGGATGGATTGTAATTCTTCATAACTTGCCATGATCATTCCTCGGTGTACTTAAGCTTTGATCAAGAGACTAGCTCTGATACCAATTATTGTCCTTTGGTGGCCTAGAATGAGGGTTGAATAAGGCAATGGCAAATTTACATATTCATATGAAATATGAAAATAGATGAAGAATCAACACACAAGATTTATAGAGGTTCGACACAACTTGCATATGCCCTCTCCTCTAGTATTTTCACTAGAGCCTTCACTATTTTGATAGCTTAAGATGCAATCAACAAACTTTACACAAGTAATTTTTTAGGTACTTACTAAGACTTTATAGGTGAGATTTTCAGACACTATCAACTTCTTACAAGTAGTTCACAATTACTACTTAAACCTTAACCCAAAGTAGTTTCTACGTACTACCTTAAACCTTTCACAAGAGATATTTTTAAAGAGTTTCTCAACACTGCGTTACATAATAAGAGATTATAACTCTTTTAAAAGAAGGAATACTCTCTCACCCAAGCAAGAATGGATGCTCAAAGTACATTCACAAGGTATGCTTGATATGAGAAAAAAGGTAAATAAGGTTCTTGAAAAGTTTATTTTCCAATTCTGTTTAGAAGATAACTCTTCTAGTTCTTTCTCAAGCTGGATTAATGAATGTCTTTTGGATATTGGATCACTTTTTGGTCATAATGTAATAGCCTTTTCGATTGCGAATGGTTTTTATAATGGATTACTCACTTAATAGAAAAGTTCTCTTTCTTTAATTTATGTTGAGAGTTTATAGGCTGGACAAAGAACTAGTTGTTAGAAAAAAAATTGTTACTTCACATTATAGTTGTAAGCAATTAACACCTATTGAAGAAATTCCATGTCTATTGCTAAGGCATCCATAATTATTGATTTCACATAGATAGGTGGTTATCAGTCAATATTTAGCTTCAATGGTCGTTGGTCCTATCAAAATGCCTATTGGAAGTAGCTGTTGAAGGTTGGTCACTCGAGGTCCTTCCTTTTCTTTCCTTTATTAGTCCATTTTACTTTTCTTCAATGGTTATTGGATATAAGCAATGGTAATTTTTATCCTTAATGCGTGTTCAAGTATGCTGAACGCCTATTCTGATTTCTAGAAAATATGATCTTTGTGCTTTGTTTTTCAAAAATTATAGAAATGATTCAACACCTGTTGGATTTTTCATAATGCTCATTAGAAGTATCTTAATGCCTGTTAAATATTTGAGTGTACCTCATTGGGAGGTCTAGAAGGTGTATCACAAACTAGAGCATTTTTCAAATGCTTATTGTGGAAGTACAACACCAATTTTGAGGTCTAGAGAGTAAGGCTTTACCTTAAAGCACATGTCGAATGCCAGTTGCAAAAGTATTATGCCCATTACTACGTCCGGATAGTGTAACTCATACTAAAACACTTGTCCAATTCCAATTGCTAAAAAGTAACATCCATTGATCAATTCAATTGAGTTTGCTTTGATTTTCACTCTTTAATACTTATAGTTTTTCAACCTTTAACATAAATGTGCTAAAAGCAAATTCTTTTCTAATCACTACAGTTCAAGGAAATGATGTATTTATAAAATTTAACATGCATAATCTTGGCAAATGTTAGTCTTAAGTCTTATTTATAATCATAAAAACAAGAATTTAGAACATAAAAGTTTCAACAATCAGTTTATCTAAGGGCAACTTAGTGCTTATGGTGAAGTGTGAAAGCTATATAAATGCAATGGACTTAATCAATATCAAGTTTGAAATACTAAAAGTGAACCAGAGATTAAACACAAAGTTAATTTTGAGGCCCTAGTGGAGTTGCCATTGTGAGTGTCTTCGGTTTAGTGGAATCTAGCTTGTGACTCTATCCTTTGATTGATCAATGAGTGATCGAGATGATAGGTGTCTTTGCATTGATAATAACCCTAAGATATGGCATGGGTTTGGAGAAATGGAGGATCCTTTAGGCCTTGTGCAAGTTCAAAACCTTAAGTCCAAATTATAATCATCGAGGGACCAAGTGAGGACAATATGTTGGTACCATCCCTAAAAATTATAGAGTTGCCACTCGACTTTTTTTGAGACAAGAATTTTAGGAAATCTAAAATATGAACCTAATCTAATTCAGCTGCGAGGTCCATTTTGTTTTCACCCCATTGCAGATTGGGTTAGAAAATTGGTTACGACTTAGGGAAGAGGTTGGCACCCTAAGCTGCCTTATTAAACTAGGTTAGTTAAACAATCATAAGCCTCTATTTATCTTGGCAATGGATACTGATCAATTCTAATGCTTTAACCGAGTGTTGTTTTGCTGTGTATAAGTTGTTTTTATCATGGGAAGTTAGGTGGAAGTCAAAATCTCCATCTTTATGAAAATCATCCAAATTCGCGGTCAGTATCCCCTAAATCACATTCATGACTTTGCTATAAGGATGGATGGAGCTAGGGTAGAGGAATCCTCAAGTGAATTCATAGCTCTGACTCAGTCAAAGGGAGCTTGGTTGATTCACAGAGGAGTTCACGATGGCATTCACATCAGAGGTTGCGATCGCGAATTTCATAATAACAAAGGAAGGAACCAAAGCCATAGCCATAACATGCTAAATGTCTAAGGCAACCATTGAAAATAAAAAATCATGAGGGTGAATACTTGGTCACGACTACGACTCAAGAAGGTGTTGATTCTTCACCAAACAGAATAATTCGCTGTCTCAGTTGCACCCAAAAGAAAGCCAACTCGCCACTGTGACTTTTGAGTAGTTGGCTGAATACAATGGCTATATTTCCTAGATAACCAACAGGTAAAGGACACGTGGACTAGTCATTAGACATGGAACAAGGTTATTTGCAATAGTTTTTAGCTCCTCAGTACAAATTGGAAATTTGCGACCATAAAATGAGAGTAACGATCGTGACTTTTGCCTAAAAGCATTTAATGCAAAATCTGCCTAGCACAACTTAGAGATTTTGGGATAGTTTTTGAGTAACGAAAGAGGAAAAAGTTTGGCATAAGATAAATACTTTAAAGATCATCCTAACAAACAAAATCCCTTCTGCTTTTCTTCTTGAGTCATTAGGCATCAAAGACGAAATTTATGCCTTTCTCTCAAACCTGGGATGAAACAAATTTATTTTTCGTGACGAGCCCAGATATGAAGAGATCATGCGAGAATTTATATGCATCATAACTCTAAGTCAAAAAGCAGAATCTCACGCCGACTGATGAGAATAGTATTCCAAGCCTTTATGGACCCATTTTTCATCACCTTCGGACAACTTTCTAATCTGTTTATGTTAAAGTTAGAGATAACATTATGTTCATCATCTCCGCTTTTGATGTCATCTATTCTGAGTTCTGGTCTAAAATTTCCATTGAGACCAAACATGACCTTAAAACTTCATTAGCCAAATATATCTGTACTCTACCTTTTTGGCTACTTAATCATATCATCACCTTATCTGTTAACATAAGAGGGGATGATAATGAAAAAGTATTCCAAAAGGATATTGTTTTCCTTTTCTGTCTTACCAAAAACAGACCTATACAAACTGGTCGTTATCTTATGGATCACTTAATCTACATGAGTACTAAGCCTAAGAATCAGTTTCTTCTTCTTTCCCATGTCACTGCCATCTACAGATATGTAGCGGCTCTTCATGAGGAAAATGAAAATTCCTCACTAAGAAGCTTCTCCCTTCCTAAAATTTTTTGGACCTCCCCTGTCTCATTAATGCAAAAGCCATTCACTCTGATTCCTACACATAAAATTTGGGTGATTTTAGGGCTAAGAAACTAGAGACTTCCCAAGCCTCCAAAAGAAAAAGACTTGTTATTGAAGAGGGTGGCCAACTAGTTCCACCTCCCTAACCAAAACCAAATGCCAAGATCATTGTTGCCTCTATTTACAAAAAATTAGACAAGATGATAAAGATGCTTAAGAGATGGTTTCTCCTTCTCTCCCACCTATACAGTGATTTAATAGACTTATAAGAGATAGTAGAAACTCCTTCCTTCCATTTTTCGGACTTTGAGGATTAGGAGGACACACTAGAACAAGAGGACAACCAAGAGGTTGAGGAGGATGATGAAGCTGAGGGTAGAGGAGAAAATAAAGACATGGACAATTCTAGAGATGATGATAGTTCTCCTATCTTTTAGATTGTCTTTAGGGTTTTTGTTTCCTTTTCTATTTTTCAATTTAAGTTCTTGATGTAAAGCTGCTGATCCCACAGATTATTATATAAATAAAAGAATTTATTTTGCAATTCATTGTCTCAAATGTTATTTGATTACAATCTATATGTTATCGTTGTTGTTTTGCTCTCTATGATTACTTTATCTTAATTTATGCACCTCTTTTATTTTTTAAATCTTTACCCTCTTTTTGATCTTTTCAAAAGGGGAGAGAACAATATTAAAAGAAAATAAGTAATGTGTATAAGAAAAGCATAAGTTGAGAGGGAGCATGTTCTAACTTAGAATACTTAGAATTATTTGATAATTGACTAGAATCTTTTGATTATTCTTAATTATTCTTTCATTAATTGATCATTGACCATCCCAACTTTACAACTCATGCATTTGATTTTCTTTAAAGATCAATCTAAGTTGTCAAAATAAAAAAAAAGGGAGATTGTTGGAATAAGTTGCTTAAACCTATGTCATAAGCCTCTTTTGATCTTGACAATGGAGATTGAACAATTCTATTGCTTTAATTGAGTGTTGTTTTACAATGTATAAGTTGTTTTATCATTATAAGTTAAATGAAAGTCAGAATCTCCATCTTTATGAAAAACATCCAAATTTGCAGTCGGTATCCCCTAAATTGCGACTACAACCTTGGTATAATGGTGGATGGAGATAGGAGAGGAATTCGTGAGAGAATTTATGGCCATGACTTAGCTAAAAGGAGCTTGGTTGATTCACAGAGGAATTCATGATGGAATTTACGTTCGAGGTCATGATTGTAAATTTCATAGTAATAAAGGAGGAAACCAAAGCCACAACCACAACATGCCAAGTGTCCAAAGCAACAGTTGGAAATTAAAAATTGTGGGGGTGAATACTTTGTTGTGATCATGACTCAAGAAGGTGTTGATTCTTTACCAAACAAAATAATTCAGTCTTAATCTTGCCCAAGGGAAAGCTAACACATACTGTGACTTTTGAGTAGTTGGCTGAGCATAACAACTACATTTCCTGGACAAAAAATGGGTGAAGGACACATGGACTAGCCGTTAGACACAAAACGAAGTTCTCTGCCGTGATTTTCAGCTCCTCAGTGCAAATTAGAAATTCGCAATTGTGAAATGAGAATAGTGACTACGACTTCTACAAGACAAGAATTTAATGAAAAATATGCTTAGCACAACTTGGAGATTTTAGGATAATTTTTTAGTAAAGTCTCTTTTGGTGGATGTGGGTTATAAATACTCTACCAAACTGATGTAAATGCAATAAAATTCAATTAATTGTAACCAAACTCTTGCTAATTTGCTACTCATTTTTCTTACTCTTCTTTATGTGTTGTTGATTATTTGGTGTGAGCAATAAACACCTTTGTAAATAGGTAGAGAGTTAGCCTAGATTTAAAACTCTTGTAAAAGGTTAAAGTGTGAGCCTATCCAAAACACTTGTGAGAGGTTTTGTGTGAGCCTAAGAAAACACAAATTGTAAGGGTTTTGTGTGAGCCATAAAACACAAGTTATATAAGTTAGATGTGAACATGAAAACAATAGTTGAGTTGAGTGAAATACCCAATTGTGAAGAATTGGGTAGTGGAAGTTGTTCACACCTAAACCACTATAAACTTCTTATATTGATTTTTCTTTTCTCCTTCTTAACTTCCTAAATACCTTAACATTCTTTTTAATTTTTAATCAGTCACCAATTTAACCCCTCCCTTTCTTGGTGCACTAGGCCAACATGCCAGAATACTGGGATCTAACCTTCGGGCATCTTTGGTTTACTTTTAATATTTTAAGAAGTTATCAATTAGTCTAATTAACAATCCTAAGCATGCCTATAATGCAATTAGGCCAATTAAATCATTCCATCAATCCAAAAGGGATTAGGGTCATGAATCATGGTATAGGGATTATAATGCTTTCATCATCTAAACATAACATGCACACAACATCATTAATGATAATCAAAGATGATAATTAAGACTATCATTCATGGCCAAACTTATGTCAAATACCTATACCATAAAAATAAAGCACAAATTAGTAACTAAAATAGACATAAAGAAATCAAGAAATCAAATAAAGTCGTTAATCATCTTACCATATTTCCATAGTTAAGGTACCTAAACATGTATCTAAGTCCATAATAACATATCCCAACATCACATTAAAAAATATGACAATAACAAGAAAACACAAAGATGTAAGTCATGAAGCATGAAAAAACATAGACATGAGATGCAAACACTTTGGAGGATGTTTAATGGCTTAGGGCAAAGATGGTCAAAATGGAATCCTTAGGTTATGAAAACCCTCCTCTTAATAGCTCTAAAAAAGCATGGCATCATAGGCACCTTTAACCATAACAAAAGTTAGAATGTCATCTCCATAAAGGGAAATCACAAGGCTAAAACAAGCTAATAACATTCTTAGAAATTGCCATGATCATGATAGGACTCCCAAGGTCTTAGGAAACCTAAGTTCCTCACTTGGTCATTGCCAAATCTAATCTATACATAATGCCTAATATACCAATCAATCAATGTATGAAGGAACATGGAGTATTAGTACATAATGCATCTTAAAACATTTAAAACAACTTCAAGATTCCTTTTTTTCAAATGAATATAACTCATAGGCTATTTGGCCTCATCCCATTCTACTAATGGAATAATAAACATCATAAAAAGTTGTATTGACAAGGGGCAACCTGGGTGAGAGAATAAGAGTTTTGCAAAATTGTTCCTAACGAAAAATGCTATACAATTGATATATAAGGCTATACAACCCTACTTTCATGGTTTGGGAGAAAAAAAAAAAGAAGGAAAATGGAGGATTCCGGATGCCTTACTTGATGTTTACATTCCCTCAGAGTCTCACTAAATGATTTATATCCTCTAAATTGCTTAAAGAATACACAAGAAGTGTAAAGATTAAGCCTTATTCTACCTTAGAATGAGTTAGGTTTTAGGGTTTTTGTGAAGGGGATAGTTTGGTAGAGTTTTGTTTGGGTTTCCTAGCCTCCTCCTCCCTCTTCAAATAAAGAGGTATTTATAAGTGGTAGATAATTGTACAAAGCCAAAAATGGTTTTGGTTGTAAAATGTCTGTATCAAATTATAAAAATGAGAGATGGATCTCCCAAAATTAGGGTTTACACGTGGGCTATATAGCCAAAAAGGGTTTATACATCTATCTACTAGGGTTGTACAACCCTAGGGTTTAAGAGGGATCGATTCCAAAAGGTTATAAGGGTTAGGGTTTAAAAGAGGGCAATACAATCCTGAATTACTCTAGCTAGCAAATTGGGCTTTGGTTGTGGGCATGGCTTTGAATTTCTCTAAGATTTCCTAAGGCCTTTATCTATTACTTTGCCAATTCCCCTTACATTTTTAGGGGGTGAGTTTAGTGATTTACATCATCAAGCTTTGCATTTAGAGGTCTAAAATATGATGCTTACAGAGACATATAAGGACTAGTCCAAAAAGCTACCCTTTGCATTATGGGGATATCAAACTAATACTATAACATTGATAAGGATAACACTTCACTCTTTGGTATATGGAATGGAAGCGATGTTGCTAGTATAAATAATATGAAATCTCTTAAGGTGTTGGTCAAGGCAAAGATTCTTGAGTATCAGTGGGTTAGAAATTGATATGACCAGTTGGCTTTGTTCGATGAAATGAGACTAAAGTCATTTACCATATTTAGTTGTTCCAAGTAAGGATCGTGTGCACTTTCAATAAAAAGGTTAGGTTGAGCATAATAAATGTTGGACTAGTGCACCAAGAAGTGGGATTGAATTGGTGGGTAATTCAAAATTTAAAAGAAGGTTAAGGTGTTTGGGAAGTTAAGAAGGAGGAGAAAAATCAACACAAGAAGTTTATAGTGGTTCAGGTGTTAGCAAACCCTATATCACTCCCCAATTCTTCACAATTAGGTATTTCACTAAACTAAACTAGTGTTTTCAAGCTCACACCAAACCTATACAACTTGTGTTTTATGGCTCACACAAAACCCTTACAACTTGTGTTTTTTAGGCTCATAAAAAAATCTCTTATAAGTGTTTTGGATATGCTTGCACTTAAGCCTCATACAAGAGTTTTAGATGTTTGTCTAACTCTCAACCTACTTATAAAGGTGTTTATTGCTCGCACCGATCAATCAACAACACATAAAGAATAGTAAGAAAAATGAGCAGTAAATTGGCAAGAGTTTGGTTACAATTAATAGAATTCTCTTACATTTACATCAGTTTGGTGGAGTATTTATACCCAACATCTACCAAAAAGACGTTACTCAAAAACAATCCCAGAATCTCTAAGTTGTGCTAGGTAGATTTTGCTTTAAATGCTTGTCAGGTGGAAGTGGAAGTCGCAGTCGCTACTCTCATTTCATGGTCACGAATTTTGAATTTGCACAACAAAGAACACTGTTCTATGTCTAACAGCTAGTCCACGTGTGTTTTACCCATTAGTTGTCCAAGAAATATAGTCGGTGTCTTCAACCAACTACTTAAAAGTCGTGATCAAATAATTCTAACTACTCTAAGTTTGAACTTGCTCCCCCACAACTTATGCTTTTCTTATGCATAGGTTTTTATGCTTAACATATACTTGTCATCAAGTCTTTGGCACCATTACTGAGGATCAGTCAATTTAATATTAAGTTATTATTTATGTATTAATCTAGCATTTGTCCCTTATTTTAATATGTGTCTTTTATTTCTTTACTTTAGGTGCATGATTAGAACCCAGAATCAAGAGAATGAAGAAGACTTACTTCCACTTGATCATGAAATTAAGCGCATTATAAACCAAATAAGGCATGAACACCAATAAAAGTGAGAGATGGCGAACTAAGAAAATTGACCCTTGAAGGAATTCACTACATCACCTCTTGAAGGATTGTAATCGATAATCACTAGACCAGTGTCAATGCAAATTACTTAAGATCAAGCCAACATTCCTCTAAGTGCTTACCAATATTTTTCAATTCTATGGCCTTTCTCATAAAGATCCCAATGCTTATATAACAAACTTCTTAAAGATTTGTGACACTTTTAGCGATAATGGAATGTCTGCAAATGTGATTAGATTGCACCTTTTCACATTCACTCTTAAGGATAAGGTTAAGGCATGGATTAATTCATTAGAGCTCAAAAGCATTACTACTTGGGAACAAATTTCTCATGCATTCCTTGGCACATACTTCCCTCTATCAAACATGACAATACTTAGAAATGAGATCACTACATTTAGCTAACAAGATGGAGAGACATTGAATGAAGTTTGGGAAAGATTCGAAGACCTTTTGAGGCGATACCCAAATCATGAAATTCTAAGGAGGTTAATTGTGCATGCCTTCTATAATGGTCTCTTTGGCCAAATAAAAATCACCATAGATGCAGTAACTGGAGGCTCTCTCTTCAATAAAATAATGGATATGACTTATGATTTGATCAAAATAATGGCTAATAACAACTATCAAGCCCATAAAAGAAGTGTATAAAGAAAGGAGAGGAGATTTAAAATGTGGATGCATAATAAGCTTTGTAAGCTCATGTATCATCTCTATCTAAGCAATTAAGTGCTTTTAATTGCAATGTGGTGTCTTCTCCTTTCTTGTAGGTTATGTGTGACTTTATGGGGGAAAATAGGCATAAGAGTATTAATTGTCATGCAGGGAACCCCTTTATACAAGAGCAAGTGAACTTCATGGGGAACTTTAATCACCAACCTAACAGCCTCTATTCAAATACATACAACTTGCGTTGGTAGAATCACCCTAATTTATCTTGGTCCAATAATAATACCTTAAACACCATAATACAAGGACCATCACCTGGTTTTTAACTCTCACTGCCAAATTACCAACCTCAATAAAATAAATTAAGCTTGGAAAACCTCATGGAAAAGTTCATATCCCAAATTGATGCTAGACTTGATAACTAAGATGGGAAGATTAGGAAGTTTGATGCCAAAATTAAATTAGCCATAAAAAATCACTCATCTTCAATTCATAACCTTGTGATCCAAGTAGGACAAAGTGCCAATGCCTTTAGCTTTAGATCCCAAGGCAACCGATGTAGCAATTCCCAAGCTAATTCCAAAAACTAAGTAAAAGCCATAACCCTAAGGAGTCATAAGGAACTTAAATCCAAGGTGGAGGTGGAGATAAAGGATGAAGGTAAGGAATATAAAGAAGATGAACCAATTAACCATAAGGAGAAGGTTAAGCCATTTGTACCTCCATTCCTTTCCCTTCAATACTTAAATAAAATGAGGTGGACAAGCAAATTGCCAAATTTTTGGACATGCTCAAAAAGATCCAAATCAACAAACCTTTTATAAAGGCACTTACCTAAATACTAAAGTATGCAAAATTCATGAAGGAAATGCTATAAAAAAATGAGTAAGTTGGAAGAATATGAAAGAGTTACACTAACCAAAGAGTGCAGTGCCATACTTCTCAATAACATACCTCTAAAAAAGCGAGATCTAGAGAGTTTTACTATCTCTTGCAAAACTGGTCATGTTTCATTCGATAAAGTTCTTTGTGATTTAAGCTATAGTATTAATCTAGTGCCTTTATCTATTTTTGAAAAAAGTAGGCATTAGTGAGATGAAACCAACAAGGATTTCTCTTCAACTAGTGGGTCACTTAAACATATATCTAACAGGGATAGTGGAGGATGTGCTCATCAAGGTAGACAAGTTCATAATCTTGATGGATTTTATGGTACTTGATACAAAAGAATATAGAAAGATTCCTTTATTTTTAGGATGACCATTGCTAGCAACTAGGGGTGCCTTCGTTGATGTTAAAGAAAGGGCACTCACCTTGCATTTGGGAGATGAAGAGTGGTGTTCAACACGTACAAAGCTATTAAAAAACTGATGAAGGATAAAAAGTGTTTAAGGATCCATGTCATTAAGGATTATGTCAAGGAAGTCTTATAGGAAAAAGAAAAGAATCCTGATCTTGAAAAATTAGCCATGTAAGAGTGGAGAAAAAAGTGATGAAAGGCAATTAGAGGTAAGTATCTCAACTCTTGAGGTATATGACACTCCCTCTTTTTTATCTTTTATTGAACCTCTAAACTATAAGAAATATCTTAAGTTAACTCCACCGTCCATTCTCAAGCCTCCCCAACTTAAGCACAAACCCTTATCGCTTCATTTTATGTATGCATTTTTAGGGAAAGATAACATACTTTTGGTTATTATTTTCAATGATCTCATACTAGAACAAGAGGAAAAATTGTTAAGGGTGTTAAGAAATAAGATTAAAGCCTTGGGGTGGATTATAATGGATATTATAAAGATTAGTCCTACACTTTGTATATGTAAAATTTGATGGAGGACAATCATAAGCTTACCATAAAACATCAAAGGAGGCTTAACCCCAATATGAAAGAGGTAGTTATAAAAGAAGTTGTTAAGTTGCTAGATGCAAGGGTCATCTATACCATTTTGGATAGCCCATTGGTTAGTCCAATTTAAGTAGTTTATAAGAAAGGGGGTATGACAATCATTACCAATGAAAACAACGAGCATATCACCACTAAAACCATGACTGGGTGGAGAGTATGCAATGATTATAGGAAGTTTAATATGGCAACCCATAAGGATCATTTCCCTTTACCTATTATTGACTAAATGTTGGAAAGACTTGTAAAGCATAAGTATTATTACTTTCTAAATGGATATTTAGGTTATTATCAAATCCAAATAGCCCAAGAGGATCAAGAGAAGACAACTTTCACATGTCCATATGGTACCTTTGCCTACCATCACATGCCATTTAGGCTATGCAATACATCGACCACTTTCCAAAGATGTATTATTTTTTGAGATGGTTGAAAAAATGGTTGAAATATTATGGATGGTTTTTCTATTTTTGGTGACTCTTTTGATAATTATTTGGCTAACCTTGATAGGGGCTTACAAAGATATGAAGAGACCAACCTTATGCTCAATTGGTAGAAGTGACATTTCATGGTACATGAAGGCATAGTACTTGGTTGTAAAATTTCATTAGAAGGCATTAAGGTGAATCAATCCAAAATTGAAGTAATAGATAAATTGCCTCTTCTAACATCTATCAAAGGTATAAGGAGTTTTCTTGGACATGCAGGGTTCTATAAGCACATCATAAAGGATTTTTCTAAAATTTCTAAACCCTTTTGTGATCATTTAGCTACAGGTGTTCTTTTTTAATATTTTAATGAGTGTTTAAATGCATTCCACAGGTTGATAAAGGAACTTACCTCTATGCCCATCATGGTAAAGATAGATTGGTTATTACCTTTTGAGTTGATGTGTGATGTATGCGATTTTGCTGTATGAGCTATTTTGGGGTAAAGAAAGGATAAAAAGATTCATGTCATTTATTATGTAAGCCAAACTCTTAGTAAGACTTAAATCAATTATGCCACCATATAAAAAGAACTCTTACCTATAGTTTTTACTTTTGTTAAATTTATATCATATTTACTTAGTCTTAAAGTAATTGTTTATACTGACCATGCAACATTTGATACTTGCTTGCTAAGAAGGATCCAAGCCAAGG
Source organism: Omphalea diandra (assembly GCA_949677035.1). Lineage (NCBI taxonomy): Eukaryota > Viridiplantae > Streptophyta > Magnoliopsida > Malpighiales > Euphorbiaceae > Omphalea > Omphalea diandra. The sequence continues at coordinate 9,677 of CATIWR010020884.1, read as the reverse complement.
CTTATGTGATTGATTCTATTGCTTTAAGAATTCAATGTAGAGATGAGAGATAAGAAGGGGTCAAAAAACTTAATTGTTGATAATCATTCTAATTTAGAGCACATTCAAGACAAAAGATAAGTATTCCTATCAATGAGACTTTCTCAGATAGGCAACTTTTCCTTTTTAAGGCTCTTCAAACTCCTTGGTATGCTGATTTTGTTAATTACTTAATAACTGGTATTATTCCCCATTTTTTTAATTTCTATAAAAAAAGTATTTGTATGATGTTAAATTCTATTTTTGGGGAAAGCTTACCTATTTAAGGAGTGTGTTAATGGAATCATATGAAGATTTGTGCTAGAGGAGGAGATGGGTGATATCCTACTTCATTGCCATACATGAGAATGTGGAGGACATTTTGGGCCTTCCAAAATAATGGTGAAAATATTACAAAGTGGATTATTTTGGCCCTCATTATTTACTAATTCTTTTACTTTTGTAAAGACTTGTGATAAGTGCCAACAAGAAGGTAATATCTTTAAAAGGAATGAGATGCCTCTGAATTTGATGATTGATGTGAAGCACTTTGACATTTGTTGTATCAACTTTATAGGACCCTTCCCTAAATCCCTTAAGAATTAATACAGTTTGGTGGTGATTGATCATGTCTATAAATAGGTAAAAGCCATAACAACTCTAACCAATGATGCTAAAGCAGCGACCTAGTTCCTTAAGAGGCATATCTTTATAACCTTTGGAGCCTCGTGTGTAATCATTAGTGATTATATATCTCATTTTTCCAATCATTAATTCGAAGCCTTATTAAAGAAGTATGGGGTCAATCATAAGATAACCACACCTTACCATCCACAAGCGAGTGGCTAAGTTAAGGTATCTAATAGGACGATCAAGAAAGTCTTAGAAAAGATCTTCAATTCCTTAAGGAAGGATTGGTCTTTGAAGCTTCTTGATGCACTTCGGGCTTATCATACCACCTACAAAGCTTGTCACTTATCGATAGAATTAGAGCATAGAGCCTATTTGGCAATTAAATGTTTGAACTTTGATATGCATGATGTGGGTGAAAAGAGAAAGCTTTAACTCAATAAACTTAAGGCCCTTCATCTTCAAGCCTATGAGAGCAACTATGTTTATAAAGACAAGTCTAAATGGTGGCACGTTCACCATATCATACCAAATGAATTAAAGAAGATTAAAAAAATACTCTTATTTAACTCATGGTTGCGACTCTTTATGGATAAACTTACTCTAGATGGTTAGGCCCATTCACAATAGTAAAGATTTATTATCTCGGTGCCATTTAGATTGCAAATTCAAAGGTGAAACCTTCAAAGTCAACATACATCACTTAAAGCCATACTATGAAGGAGATGTGATACCAAAAAGGAAGACTCTTTATCTTGTAAATGCCTCTTCTTATAAGCCAAGAATAAGGGTTAAGCTAGAGACCTCAAACTAGCATGTTCTTGGAGCATCCCTATGGTTCCATCTTTGTGTTTCCTTTTTGTGTTCCATTTTTCATTATAATCTTCTTATCTTTTAATGTTCTCATTTGTTTTAATAGGTTTAGGCTTGAGGAGCTAGGCATTTCATGCTTCAAATAAGTTTAGGGAAGTTTTCTTTCACTTTTGTTATTATTTTTCATATTAATCTTTATGCTTTTCTTTGTGTTAGGTTTGCATTTGCATGTTTTCTTGTGTTTTATGTTAATTTGTGTTCAAAAGATGTTAAGATGAGTATATGACCATGAAGGGTAAGCCTTATGGCCATTGGGATGACTGATTCTCAAGGATTAAGGCATAATGAAGCACATAAACTGAGCACACTATCATGCATCGTCTTTCTCTATTTTCCAACATTAAACCAAGACACATGACCATGCACCTTGTCCCTCAGTTTGACTAACCAAAACACATGACCATGCATTTTAAAATATGATCGTACGCCCTTACTCACCAAAAATGCCATGACCTTTCCAAAACGCACGACCATATGATATGGTTGTACGCTTCGATCCTTCCCTACTTACCAAAAATGCACAACCTTAACATACGACCATGCATTTTTACATTTTCCATTTAAACCCTTTCGATCATCATATTCTTTTCATTTTTCCCTAAAAATGCTAAACACAACTATGTGTTTCTCCTTTCCCTTCAATAAATCGGTCTTCCTCTACTAAAACTATTCTAAAACACCTATTCTAAGTCCTAAATTAGACTACAATCATGTATAAATATCTCAAATCCATAATAAAGTGAAATCCTAATTCCTCAAGCTCCAATTCTCCTCATCTTGGTGTTACCCCTATTTTTGGAAAAATGAGCATGGGACAAAGTATAAAATCCTTTATAAATGCCATTTTTTCCTTACTAAATTCATATATATAGGACCCCAATCAAATATGGGTTTGCTTGATTAGATAAATGGAATTATTAAGATTATTTAATATGAGATATTTCTTGACTTCCACATATACTCATATAGAGAATAAACCTTAAAGCTTTTGGTTAGTTTGTATGTGGAATCTAGAAGGATGGGTGGGTTTTACCCTTTTGGCACTATTACCTTCCAATTGTTCAATAGGTTTTATACGTTCCCATTGAGTGAGATTGCTTCAGCTTTTCAACTTAATAATGAAGGGTATATCAATTTCTTAAAAGATTTTGATAACTAAATGGTTTGGACTTCTTTGGTTAGGAAATCCCATTATAAGGCAAATGTGAGTAAGGTATCAAAAATTACAGAGCCTTATTTTTGTTACATGTGTCGGTTGCTTTCATATTCCATTATGGGTAAAGGTGAAAGTAAAAAGGGGTCAATCACATTGAACTTTTGTATCTTTAATGCATGAAATTTAATCATCTAATAACATCGCATGATGGATTGTGCACCACATGGGTGTAGTGTCCAAAAGAGATTTAAAGGGTATTTTTTATAGATGATTTCATAACCATCCTTGCTCATTTTTTTATGTTATACGATCCCTCTAATCATGTTTACCTTACCAAGGTTAAGGGCTCCTATTGCTTGTCATATGAGAACATGATTAGAATTGGCATTATAAAGAAAGAAGGCAATAACTATGTTTTGATATGGATGCCCAAGAAAAGGATCATGATGAAGAGGGTGGTACACTAAGGGATACTCCTATGGGTGAAACTTTTACTCGTGTTCCTCCTCTACCATCGATGAACCAATTGAAGGACATTTTTTGGTTTGAATGGAGTCTCTCTTAGAGTACATGGACCATCTCCAAGCTATTTTTGAAGAAGAAGATGTGACTTGCAATATTAGATACTTAGATGATCATGGATAGGTGATTATAAGAATACTTTAGTCATATTGGTTTTCCTTCACCTCCATCAATGATGAATTGATCATTCCACCTTCCATTTGATGTCTTTTATTATGATTTTTAGTTTTAATTGTTATGTCTTATATTGTTTAAACTTTTATTGCATTAAGATTGATTGTAATAGAACTAATTTGCACTTTTGTGTTGTCTTTGTGCTTGACACTTGTGGTTAGAGCTTTTTCTCTCATTTTTGTGCTTAATATTATATGTTTCCATTAATGTACTTGTGTTTGTGTTTTTATTTTTGATCTCTTATGGAATTTTTATGAAAGGCATTTATGTTTGGCCTTTGATAATCTCCTTGTGTTTCTAATAGATGGCTTGGTGTTGGATATGTGTGCTTTGATTTGTTATGATAGATTCTTTATGTTTTTCCTCCGTGTCTTTCAAAGGGATGTCCTCTCACTTTGTTTTTCTTTAGGTTTTTTATTTTTTTTTATTTTTTATCATTGAGGACAATTATAACTATGTTTGGGGGGATTTCACTTGGATGCATTGTTAATTCTTATTCTAATCATGCTTATAATTGATATTAATTTACTTCCATGTCCCTAATCAATTCTTGTTGAGCTTAATGGTAAATTCAACACTTTTATTGGTTAGTTTTGGCTTGGGATTTTAAGGTGAACAATCAATGAAGAAAATTTTATAGTTATTGATTGGATTTAATTAGGGCAACTATCCTTATGATAATAATTTGAGCTTAACAGTCATGTTTTTATTTAAAAATTGGTTGGACACAATAGAAAAATTATGCACACTTGTCAAAATAATAATTTCTCTATAACATGTTTTGATCATACCACCTTAGGCTAGAGAAAACCTTTGCATATGCTAGAACAAATTAAAACATCTTTTTGAGGAAAAATCCTAAAACTTGGCAACTTTAAGGAGATGATTAAGGCATTCTTTGATTACCCTATTATTCCCCACCCTTACCTTTATATCCATTTAATACCTCTTTAAGCTATAATGAATACTCACTTTTGAGTATAATAAGCCTTTTCTTTCTTTAACTTAAAACCACCATTATGACTATATAGTTTAAATTAGTTTTTACCTTCCTTATCAAGAGAATGGAGTTAGAGTATGGTTATAATATGATGTGATGTGCCTAGACTATTCTTGTACATATGTGAATTGATAGTTAGAGCTCATATATTGTTATAGTTTGCACCATAGACATCAATTCAAGTTTAGAAGTGGCAAAGTGACAACCTGATATGTTGCTCATTCAAAAAAAAAAAAAAAAAAAAAGAGTGGAAAAGAAAGGAAATGGAAAATGTTGAGAACAAGAAAAAAATGAGCAAAAGAATTCTAAAGAAGAAAAGCAAGCTACCAAGGAAATGAGAAAAGGGGGTGCTATAGATGCTCTACATGAAATAGATATGAGCAATGCATATGTATTGGTATATCACACTTCACATATTTGTATAACCAATATTTTAGTAAAACCTCTCTTGTTTTAGACTTAAACACTCTTTGGTAGCTTGAACCCTAAGCCTTACATTAAAAGCTATTAAAGACCACATGATCCCTAAAGTTGCTAAGGTCTGCATTAGTGGAGAAAGGTCGATTAGTCTTGCCTATAGTCATATATGATTCCTATAACTTGAGGTAGAATCTTGCTTGATGTGTATACGAGAAGATCAAAATAATGAATAAAATATGATGCCAAGTCACACACACACATTCTATTATGTTTGATTAATCAAGAAACTAGGCATGGCTAGTTTAGACCTTGTTATTATCATGAGTGCAATTGCTTGATTAATGAAAATCATGGTTATAGTTGAGATAAATCTTCTCTTTGATAGTGTGATACTCAATTCTAACCATGAAAATTGTTTAATTTTGTATTAGTAAGAAAGATAATTGCTTAAGAATAAGCAATAGTTCAAGTTTATGAGAATTTGTTTAGAATTATAATTCACATATTTTATAACTCAATTATCCCTTAAATTCATGTATTATAACTTAATTTTGCATATAAATGGGCCTAATGCTTGTTCATTAGTATGTTGTAGGTTAAAAGTGAAGAAAAATGAGTTACAAGCGAAGAAAAGGAGTGCATAACCATGCATTTTGAGCATATGGTCATATGCTTTAATAACATCAAAGAACTAGAGGAAAATAGAAATGCATTGGCTCAAAGCATAATCATGTGTCGCAGAGAGTTAGCAAGTACTAGAGGTTAAAGTAGCAATGCACGACTATGCTTCAATAGCATATGATCATGCATTTCATTAAACTTTAAAATGCAAAAAGAAATCTTCAAGATATCTGTTGGACTAGGATGGTTAATCCTAAGTCTAGAACCTCTTATGATCTTGACAAAGGAGATCGATCATTACTAATGTTTTTATTAAGTGTTGATTTTACAGAAAAATAAGTCTCTCAAGTTAAGTAGGAAGAAAATCTCTCTAACTCCAAAGTGACTCGCGATCGCAATCAAGGATTCGCGACCGCGACTCTTGAGAAGACTTGCCAAAAATTAGACATGCTAAATCGCAAAGTCATTCTCAACCGTGAATAAGTAAAATGAAGAAAAACAAAAATGACAGACGAATTTGCGGTCTGTGTCGCATAGGAGTCGCGATCGAAAATTACAAAAAGCTTCAAAAGGGAAAGAAGTCCACAATCAGAGCTTGACAAGTGTCCAAGGAAGCCGTTGAAAGTCAAAAATTGAAAAGGCTACATGCTGGTAGTAACCGCAGTTTGAGAAGTGAAAGTTGCATAATTCGGTAGGTTATTTCGTGGTCAGGATCACGGTCTGTACAATGAAAATCGCAACCGCGACTTATGTTGGCTGAAGAAACACAATGATTATATTTTCCTGAAGCACTAATGAAAAGCTAACACGTGAACTAGCCGTTAGACATAAAGTCGCAACTTTTGACTGTCGTATGGAAAATTGGAAATCACCAATGGAAGTTGACACATAGACTAGCCGTTGGACTAGTCGTTAAACTAGCCGTTAGTCTTTTTTGTGGAATTTGGGTATAAATACTCCACAAAACATTAATAAATTACAAGGTTAAGAAATTCATTATCAAGAAAAAAAGCTCTCAATCGTTTCTACTCATTTCTTTCAATTTTCTTTGTAAGATTGTTAATTTTTAGGTGTGAGCATTAAACACCATATTGTAAGGTTGTTGTGTGAGCCTGTAAAACACATCGAGATAGGTTTTAGTGTGAGCCTTGAAAACACTTGTAAAAAGTTTTTGCGTGAGCCTGTAAAACATAAGTTGTAAGGTTTGGTGTGAGCCTAAACACTAAGTGAGCTTCTAAAACACTAGTGATTGAGTGAAATACCCAATTGGTGAATTGGGGAGTGGACGTAGGGTAGATTAATACCTGAACCACTATAAATCGCTTGTCTTAATCTTTTCATTTTTCCTCCTCACTTCTTTGTTTTTAGAAATTTTCATACACCAATTCAATCCCCCTTCTTAGTGCCAAGGGCTAACAAGTGGTATCAGAGCAAGGTTTTCACATATCAAACTTTCATTGGGTAAAACAAGATCATAACATAGGAAGCAATCCACTCACACCTAAAGCCACACTTTGATGGAATCAACTATACTCATTGGAAGTATAGGTTGGAAATCTATCTTGACATAAATATAGTGGATCTTTGGGATGTAGTCATCAATGAATGGAAGCCACCCACAAAGGTTGTGGATGGTGATGAAAAGTTGATTCCAATAGAAGAATGGGTTGAAGCTCATAGAAAGTCCAATGGGAGATACAAAAGAGTAATGGCCATTCTCCTAAGCTCCCTCTCTAGAGAAGAGATTGGGAGAGTACAATATTGCCAAACAGCACATGCAATTTGGAAGACCTTAGAGAATTATCATAAAGGCACTACTCTTGTGAAGTCAAGCCGTTTGGAAATGTATGTCACTGAATGGGAACTCTTCATGATGAAGGATAATGAGACCATCATAGAAATGACCAATACAATTTTGTCCATTGTCTCTAACATGAAGAAGTTTGGATGAGTTCTCACCATTTATGAAGTAAACACCAAAATCCTTAAAACTCTTCCATTTGATAAATTTGGTGCTAGAGTGTGCAACATACAAGAATCCAACTGGAGATTGGAAAAGTCCCAACTGATGTGCTAATAAAGAAACTCTTAGCTCATGAGTTAGCCTTACAAAAAGATGAGCAAATGAAGAAGCTAAGGGGCCAAGGAGAAAAGCCAGAAAAGAGAATAATGGCTCTCAAAGCAGCAATCAAGGAGAAGGAAGTAGACACTTCCTTAAGTGATGAAGATAATGATAGAGAGGAAGAAGAGCTAGCAATGCTCTCTAGAAGAACTAAGGAGTTGATAAGAAAAAGAAAGGAGAGAAGAGTCTTCAAGAAAATTGCCCCAAGTCTAAAAGAAAGATCAAATGATGTCACATGTTATGAATGTGGCAAACAAGTGCACATAAAGCATGAATGTCCCAAAATGAAGAAGAAGAATAGATGGGATAAAGAGAAGAAGAAGAGCTTCTCAACCACTTTGAATAATAGCTCAAGTGAAGAATAAGAAGAAGGAGAAGTAGCCACTATATGCTTCGTGGCATTAGAGGAGTCAACAAATGAGGTAAGTACTTCTTCTCATTCTAATTCTAATCATGAAATGAATGAGTTAGATGAAGAGCTTTTAGAAGCTCTAACACTAAGGTGTGACAAATATAAGTCACAAGCAAAAACCTATAGAAAAAAGTGATTGAAACTAAAAGATGAGTACAAGAATTTAAATGAGCTTGTAAATGAGTTAAGGACTTCTAATGAAGAACTCAAAAAATTTGTAGAAAAATTATTTACATCATCTTTATCCTTAGACTCATTTAAAAATGAGAATGACACTCTTAAAAAAGAAGTCATTATACTCAAAAGCTCAATCTCCAAATTTCACAAAGGAAAAAAGGCATTAGACACATTAATTATGTCACAAAGACCACCTCTTATTAAGTATGGTCTAGGATTTAGTGGAGCTCCCTCGTCCTCTATAACTAGTTTTGTGAAATCGTCTACATTTCAAACTTCTAGCATTGAGGTAATTGGGAAGAAAAGTGCTCCTAGTACTAAGTTTCCTCAACTTAAAAATAAAGGAAAGGTTATCCCAAGCTCAAGAGCTAAGGCTCAAAGAGCCAATTATGCATGCATGTATAATAAATCTCATGTTAATAGATTTATTACTCCCACTTCTTGCACATGCTTATGCCCACACTCACATATGCTAGGTATGAGAAAACCTCCTACTCATACCAAATTAGTGCATAGGAGAAAGAGTAACAAGTCTAAACTCTAATGCCACTATTGTATGAAATTTAGGCATATCAACATTCATTGTTACATTAGGAAGGCACACCTTAGGTTAAAGGATCCTTCAAACTCTAACCCCTAAGGACCTAAGTATGTTTGGGTACCAAAAAAAGGTAATTGACTTTTGTTTTGTAAGAAAATGTTACTACCACCAAAATAAGTAATTAGTATGTGGATAGTGGATGTTCAAAGCATATGACTGGAAATATAAGACTATTCATATCACTACAAGAGATAGAAGGTGAAGATGTCACATTTGGTAATAATGCCAAAGGTAAGGTTATTGGCATTGGAACCATAGGTAAAAATGGTTGTTCTTTAATTAATAATGTGTTATTAGTTAATAGCTTGCAACATAACTTGTTGAGTGTAAGTCAATTGTGTGACAAAGGTAACAAAGTCACCTTTGATCTAAGAGAATGCCGAGTCACCACGTTACTGGATGATGAGGTTATTTTCAAAGGTGAAAGGAAAGGCAATACCTACTCAATTGACTTAGATAATTTGGCTAACCAATCTTTCAAGTGTCTTATGACTATTAGCAATGAAGCTTGGTTGTGGCATAGAAGGCTTAGACATGCAAGCATGGAACTTCTTCAAAGTCTCTCTAAAGGGGAACTAGTGGAAGGACTTCCCAAGCTAAACTTCTCCAAAGACAAGACATGTGGTTCTTGCCAAATGGGGAAGCAACATTATGCCTCACATAAAGCTAAAAATGTTATAAGTTCATCTAAACCTCTTCAACTTATTCATGTGGACTTAATAGGACCTACTACAAGTGCTAGCATAGGTGGAAAATACTATACACTAGTCCTAGTTGATGATTACTCTAGGTTTACATGGATATCCTTCCTAGCTCATAAGAATGATTCATTTGATGCTTTTAAAAGTTTTGCAAAAAGGGTTCAAAATGAAAAAGGTTACTTCATTTCTTCTATTAGAAGTGACCATGGAAAAGAATTTCAAAATGAATTTTTTGAAAATTATTGTTTAG